>CM040398.1:35726112-35876112 GCA_022702515.1 Ilyophis sp. 1 JC-2022
ATCACAAAAAAATAAAATCTATGGGTGCGCTTATTTACGGACGTGCAATACCATCCCAGCGGTATGACCGGGCGTGACATTGCTGCTGCGTCAGAGGGGGCAGGTTGGCAGCCTCCTACCGAGAGGGCCCGGTTTAAATCAAATTAAAACTCCACCCAGCCCCAACGTCAGCGACTGACCGGGAGCCTCTAATTGAGCACGTCCCTTAATTTGTCCGTCTGTCCATCCCTTCCTACAAATGAACCATGTTACAGACAGTGATAATTCAGTGTATAATCATGTTATATATATAATATATATATAATTGATAAAAAACAGTTTTCTTACGTGTTGTAAAAATAAAAAAGCCAGCACTATCTTTAATTAGAGCTAGACGTGAGCTCAAATACCTTATTGAACTTTTAAGACAGAAATAAGACAGCCTTATTGAACGTTTCAGATATTGATCGGTCTGAGGGCATCGGATGTGAGAAATCATTTCAACCAAAAAGGCCAAACAAGGCAAGGGTGGAATTTAAAAGCAAGGTGGGCCATGTTCCTGAGTATAGGCCCCAGGGCTGCCGAATCTACTAAACTGAAGGCGCAAGCAGGTGAACAGAATCGATGCCATTGCGGCATTAAAAAAAGCATTTAACCCTTTAAGGCATGGATATTCAAATCTCAAGTAGTAAAGATTAGCTAGTTTTAAATTACCTTTTTCTTGTCAAGTGAACTTGTCTTACGCCATTGGCAAATCTTGAAACGAGTGAATCGGTCTCACCTCAAGCAAGTAAGCTTGCTTCGTGTACAATACAAGAGGGACAATAAATTCAGTACATACAAGTTGTCAGGGACCACAGTATTGTTACTTCCACAAATTAATATAGTTTGCCATTGCTCATTCCTTTAGACATCTACAGATTTCTCCTTCTTTCAACAATTTCCTCCCTCTTTTACCAAAGAATAAAGTAGCGGCTCTATTTTATAAAAACAGAAAACAGTGATTTATATTCTGTGAAGATCTTGCTGGGATTCAGAACAGTTAAGAAAGCATAACAGTTTATTTTTGTGAACAGGCCCATGTGTCCAAGACAAATTTCCTTCGGGACAATAACGTCTATCTATCTATTTATCTAAAGAGGAAAAACATCACGTGGATTCTCTGCTGAATGTCATGGTTTCTGATCAGAGAGCATGATGCTCTTCTGTGATTCTGTGTAATTCTGTGCAGTGAAAACATCAGCCTGGTTTTTTCATCAAATGAGTAACCTTGGTAAAAATGCATTAAAAATAAAATAAAAATACCACACTGACTGTTATTAAAGCTGGGTGTGCGTCAGGGGAAACAAACCACGCGAGCAACAAAGTGTTTTCATTTGTTCAGAAGGGTCTTGGACAGCACCACCCATTACGGGGTTCATGAACGCACCTTTGACGTGGGGGGTAGTAGAACTGGAGTAGCGAGGATTTGGCGAGGGGGACGGGGGACGGGGGACGAGGCACGGGGGACGGGGGCAGGACTCTCAGGAGAGCTTGTCCTCTCCAATGTTCCTTTCCAAAACCGCTTGCATGGAAAAGAGGGGGAAAAAAGCTCTTTGCACATTAGTGTACTTGTACCATTCCTGATAAAAAGTGACAGAATAATGTCTCCATTAATGTCTCCTAACCCTAACCCTCATTTCATTATCATTGACATATTGCATCATTATTACAGACATTATATTACGGTCTCATTTGACCCATGAGCTGAGCTGAGCTGAGCTGAGCTGGGTTTCTGGATGCATTTCTACATTTTTCATGTACTATATAGGTACTCAATGCTGCTATATGACATTAAATATGTGTATAAGCTATTTGTTGCATCTTTATAGTTGTGAGAGCAAGTTCCTTTGTAGGAATTCACAAACAGACGAATACATATTCATATTCTTCACATTTGTTCAACATAATGGTCATAGAAGAACAGAACTAGAAAGACGCCACGCTTGGGTACACGCAGCGAGCAGAGCGCTGTAAAGTATGATTTTACAATGCGGTTCACACACCTCCCGTTTCTTCAGGCCATGAATCATAAATAGTCATCATAAAAAATTTGTTTATGGATCATGCATCTCATCCAATGACAAAAAGGGAAAGGACAATATGAATTATAATTTAACATCATCCCAAATTAAAATAAAGTGGTCTGGGCCATGTTCCTGAGAAGAGGCCCCAGGGCTGCCGAATCTACTGAACTGAAGGCGCGAGCAGGTGAACAGAATCGATGCCATTACGGCATTAAAAAAGCATTTAACCCTTTAAGGCGTGGATATTCAAATCTCAAGTAGTAAATATTAGCTAGTTTTAAATGACCTTTTTCATGTCAAGTGAACTTGTCTTACCCCATTGGCAAATCTTGAAACGAGTGAAACAGTCTCACCTCATTGGCAATATCTTTGTCTTATTTATTAGAAATAATACTTTAAGCATAAATAAAAGACAGAAATACTTGATAAGATTGAGTAATTCTTTGCCTTTTGCAGTGTGTATGTACCACTGGCGTGGGCCACTGCCACCTAAAGAGTATCCTGGTCCTATTATGTGGGCTCAACCACCATACCCAATTGTGAATGCCCACCTAGGTAGTTCTGGTCCACCGTCCTATTTCTATGAATGCCCAACTATATGAATATTTCTGGCTACACTGCTATGTACAGAACTTACATGCCCATATATGTCCAGGGAGGAAGGATTAATTTGTTCATTTTTGTAATAATTATGTCCTTTTGTTTCTCACACAATACAGGCAACAAACAAAACTATTCTGCTATTATTCTGTCAGAGTGAATGAGAACCTGGAGAAAAAAAGGCCCCAGGTGTCATTCACCCACACTGCAATACAGCTGTTTCTTTTCTTTTAATCGCTTCCCTTATAAAATGCAGCTGCTCGTGTTTACAATGCAGTCATTTGAGATGCTATAGTAGGTTTTTGGGCATCGTTGAAGAAATCCGTACCCCGAAAGGCAACACCCGTTCCGGTGGGGCGACCACAGACCATGAATTTCAAAGCTCCAGCTGACACGGTGAATCACACCTCCCCTCTGTCCTAGCCTGTATCCATCAGTAAAACACCAACCTTCCAACGGAACTTTCTACCTAGCCTGTATCCATCAGCAAAGCACCAACCTTCCCACAGAACTTTCTACCTAGCCTGTATCCATCAGCAAAACACCAACCTTCCCACAGAACTTTCTACCTAGCCTGTATCCATCAGGAAAACACCAACCTTCCAACGGAACTTTCTACCTAGCCTGTATCCATCAGCAAAGCACCAACCTTCCCACAGAACTTTCTACCTAGCCTGTATCCATCAGCAAAGCACCAACCTTCCCACAGAACTTTCTACCTAGCCTGTATCCATCAGCAAAGCACCAACCTTCCCACAGAACTTTCTACCTAGCCTGTATCCATCAGTAAAACACCAACCTTCCCACGGAACTTTCTACCTAGCCTGTATCCATCAGCAAAGCACCAACCTTCCCACAGAACTTTCTAGAGAAAATTCTGAATTACCTGAAGAAGTGAATACTCCTCCTCCACTGGGCAATGGGGCGGTACAGCGCAGAGAGGACTAAAGATTGACTACAGTAAAAAGAGAATACTGGGGGCTGCTGGATATGTACGGGAGACTCAACGGTGAATCCAAGCCAGGTGCTCTTGGAAAAGAGAAACATTACTAAGACAAGAACAAAGGAGGACAATAAGCCCAGAATGTAAACCGGTAAAAACGTATATGTATAAAAAGCTTTTCATAAATGGGCATATCCAAACAGGAAACAACAGCCTACGCGTTTCGGCCAACGCTGGTCTTCATCAGGGCAAGTAGATGGAAGAATGTAATCAAAGGGGACTATATATGGACAAGTGAGCCAATCATGGAAATCGGAAGGAACAGTATGTAAACCCAATCAAAGGTTGAAAGATTGACTGTTTCTGCATGTGAAAAAGAGCACTTCCTTCACCCAAATAGAGTGGGCTAATAACACATTGCGTTTACATTATAGGCGTTTAGCTGATGCTCTTATCCTGAGCAAATTACACGACTTTTACATTTTCACAGTGTTCATATTAGACAGCTGGATATATGCTGAAGCACGTCAGGTTGTCAGGTTAAGTACCATGTTCAACAGGGGTTTCCTAACTGGGACTGAAACCTGCAACCTTCAGATTACGAGCCCAGCTCTAACCATCATACTACACTGCCGCCGTAAACATCACACACCCTTGGTACTTTGACGCCAACAAATGAGGTCGTCACCTGACCTGCGTAGTTACCAATTGGAACATTTTAAAACCACTTTGTTTTGCTGTTGCAGTTGAATACATCAGAATCAGAATCAGAATCCCTTTATTCGCCAAGTATTTACATACAAGGAATTTACTGTGGTTTATTGGTGCGTACATAAACCAACATAAAACATAAAATAAAATAATATTATAAAACATAAAACATAAAACAAAACAAAACAAAACACAAAAACAAGTAGTGCAAGTAGTAGTGCAAGTTTCAACCAATATAATATTATATTATATATGCAAGATAAAAATAAAAATAAAAAATATAAGTAAAAATAAAAATATAAATAAACAAAAAGTACAGTGGGAAGTAGGTAAAGTGTAAAGTGTCTATGAGGCGGGATAGAGTCTGTGTCTGTGTCGGAGGGGGTCCCGGGCCTTGTTGATAAGGCTAACTGCAGAAGGAAAGAAACTGTTTTTATGGCGAGAGGTTTTGGTCCTGATGGACCGCAGCCTCCTGCCAGAGGGAAGTGTTACAAACAGACTGTGACCGGGGTGAGAGGGGTCGGCCACAATCTTGCCTGCACGCCTCCGGGTCCTGGAGGCATACAGGTCCTGGAGAGATGGCAGGTTGCAGCCAATCACCCTCTCCGCAGAGCGGATGATACGCTGCAGTCTGCCCTTGTCCTTGGCGGTGGCAGCAGCGTACCAGATGGTGATGGAGAAGGTGAGGATGGTCTCGATGATGGCAGAGTAGAAGTGGACCATCATCGTCTTCATCATCATCATCATCATACATACAACAGCATATTGAAAAAAACCTGTTGTACAGTATAAACACTATATATACAGTATATTATAAATAAATATCAGTGTCAACAGAAAATGCAGACTGAATTGAATTCAGCATTGTACTTTTTTAAAAGTGAGAACAAATAATTTCCCCACAGCTTTAATGACTTAATATGATATAGAAAAAGCTATTAACAGCGCTGTGAGGCAAGTTACATTTCCTCCCCATGATGGCTCTCTATCAGTAACAGCATATTCAGCATGATATTGAAACATATTTTACTTTGACACATTTAAGACATAGTCCCTTGTTTTCTATCCCAACAAAATTAGTACGGATTTATAAAACAAAATGTAATATAAAATCTATTATAATTTTGTTCATTTTAAACTTCTTATTCTATTTTATTTTAATCGCTTAAACTGTCTTTTTTTTTCATCAAAGAATGAACATAAAATTGCATTAATTGCACAAAATTTAAAAGAAAACTCCAGGCATATTTCACAGAGTAATAATAATAACAAACTTTATTTGTTGTACAAGAAATTTGTAGCCAAATTGAATAGGTCAGACAAGTTATAAACAAAAAATATATACTAACAATAAAAATAAAACATTATGATACAAATACAATAACAACTAATGACAGCAAAAGCTCATAAAACAATAATCCTTCAAAATTCAAAAGCTAAAAAAGCCATTTAAAAAAAGCGTGTTTGAGTTGTGATTTAAAAACATCAGTTGATGGTGATTGGCTGATATACTGCAGTATTTAGTTCCATCGGCATGGGGAAAAACACAATGCAACCTCTACACTTGCTTTTCTGATTGACATTTGGAAGACAGAGTACGTTTGCTTTCGCAGGTGTGAGAGTGTGATTGCGCTGACATACGGCATGTCAGTTATATAGTCTTGTTCTTTACCATTCAGAGCTTTAAAAACAAGTTAAAAAAAACCTTAAAATCTATTTTAAAACACACAGGCAACGAATGCAAAAAGGCAGGGACAGGATGTCATGTGATCATGTGATCATGTGATCGCTCCTCTTTGCTCCTGTCAATATTATTGCTACGGCATTTTTTGTACATTCGGTATTCAGTAATATTTTTTTGGAAGACCAGAGGAGAGGGGATTGCAGTAGTCTAATGGTATTACTTTAATTATTTTGCTCAGACAGAAAAAGGCTACTTTAATTACAATTTTATTTAATATTATTTTTCCATTAAATCCATAATAACTGCTAGATTCCTCACTTCACTCTTGATGTTTAAGGCAAGAAGGCCTAGATTTTGAGCTCTCTCTGTAATTTTGATCCAATTAGTAGAACCTCCATTTTGTCTTGGTTAAGTTGTAAAAAATTATGAGACATTTCAAAAACTTGGGTCCAACGAGTTTCACACAAGCAGCAGCCGAGTAATGCATTCAAGCTTCAGCCAGGGCCCCTGAATGCAGGCAGGCCTTCAGAGATTAGTGTGAATGTGAGTCAAGCTTCATTTAAAATTGCAAACGGGATGACTGCTACGGAGAGACAAAGATAGTTACAATAAATGTCACTTTTACTTTGCCACTTATTAGTAGTATTGTCTATTGTGTTATTAATTTCTGTTTACAAGTAACTTTTAATAAGTGTTTAATGTCCACGAAACTACAGTGCACTGTTTTATGATTCTCTGGCTACTATATGTTTTTACAATATACCGTGGAATTAGCCATTTTCTTTCCCTTCCACTTATTACTTTATTCAGTTACAATTCAAAATATGACTTCATTACAAAATGAATGCTATTGTTGCAAAACTAATCAACCTGCTATGCAGTTTAATCACCATACAGAGGCACTTGTAAGCAGTGAATTAGCTGACTTGTGAACTGTTATATATTTTTTTTATGGCAAACAGTATTATCACACCATACAGCCTTTTTTTCATGGCAATAAAAGTAACGTCAGCTGAAATTTAGCTGATTTTTGTACTCTCAGTATTGTACATAAATATTTATCAGACTCGTTGTGGCAATTGCGCAGTCTGAAAATGTAATATAATGTGAAGAATGCAGCTTATTTTGGGGAAATTCCCTCAGCTTTGCCTCACTGTAATGGCCGTCAAGGCGATGCATGAATTCTGTAGACTATTTTTTTAAATGAAAAGGCCAGAGCACACTTTTCACTGTACAGAAATGCTGTATTGATACCCCAGGAGCTAGCATGACACACCTCATACTCACGCTTCAGGAGAGATCACATTGCTGAACCTCATAGTCACGCTTCAGGAGAGATCACATTGCTGAACCTCATTCTCACGCTACAGGAGAGATCACATTGCTGAACCTCATTCTCACGCTTCAGGAGAGATCACATTGCTGAACCTCATTCTCACGCTTCAGGAGAGATCACATTGCTGAACCTCATTCTCACGCTTCAGGAGAGATCACATTGCTGAACCTCATTCTCACGCTACAGGAGAGATCACATTGCTGAACCTCATTCTCACGCTACAGGAGAGATCACATTGCTGAACCTCATTCTCACGCTTCAGGAGAGATCACATTGCTGAACCTCATTCTCACGCTTCAGGAGAGATCACATTGCTGAACCTCATTCTCACGCTTCAGGAGAGATCACATTGCTGAACCTCATTCTCACGCTTCAGGAGAGATCACATTGCTGAACCTCATAGTCACGCTCAGGAGAGATCACATTGCTGAACCTCATTCTCACGCTACAGAAGAGATCACATTGCTGAACCTCATTCTCACGCTTCAGGAGAGATCACATTGCTGAACCTCATTCTCACGCTTCAGGAGAGATCACATTGCTGAACCTCATTCTCACGCTTCAGGAGATATCACATTGCGTCTCCAGTTGAGTCGCGCCTGATTGATAAGCTACCGTGCTTTCTTGACTTCTGAAGTCCAGCAAAAAAGCAGCTCTCTTCCACAAAATGGGTAGGAAAATACAGATTTTATTTCTCTTGAAGGATTAGTTCAATGGAGGAGAAGTGTGTAGGTGGCAAATTGTCAGAAAAATAAAGAAGTAATACACCAAATGGAACTTTTTTGCAGGAAGAAAAATGATAATACTTTTGTAAGTTTTGCCTTTATGACAAGGTGCTTTCACACTGGGGATGAATGCTGCAGCAGAACTAGCCAACTTATTTCAGGATTGCTGATCATCAATATCCACCACTGCGATGAAAACGTCAACAGGACCTCCTCATTTTCCGTATGCTTTTTAATGCCTTTTTTTATTATTAAAGAGGACTCGGTTATCTCGTCATCAGACCACAAAGCTAAAACTATTTAGGAAAGAGGAAAATATGACAGGAAAAAAACATAGGGTTATGACTTCCATTAACCATTTACATTATATTTACATTAAACTATGGTGTGCCACTTCTCAAATACCAAAACCAACTTGTGAATGAAGACTGCGGCACGGTAAGCTCACTCACACCTTCTGATGCGACCTGTTCAGGGTGTATTCCTGCCTCTCACCCAATGCATGCTGGGATAGCGCCCCCCCACCAACCCCCAACCCCCAACCCTGACCAGAAATAAGAAGGTTAGATAATGGATGGACAGATGGAAGTAGTAATTTACATATACTTAGAAGATATATTTTGTGCTTTGAGGGAACCCATGAATTAAACCTGCTAATTTATACTAGTTTTTATAGATTTCTAACATCATGAAAGCTGAAGATAGATGTTGGTTATCATAGCACCTCTCCTGCATTTCCTGTCCTGGAATTGATTCCTCTACTGCCATCCCTGGCCTTCATGGCTACAGCCGGTGAGATTGAGTACCACTGGGCCGTCCCCCTACCTCCCCCTTTCCCCTCGTCAATGACATGCCCTCCTGCTGCCCTACAAATGCCCCCCCACCCAACCCTAACTACCCCCTCCTTCTGTCTCTCTGATATCCTGTGCCGTTTGTGTGTCCATTAAAAATTATTATCCCAATGGCTATATGTGATTTCAGTGTAGGAAAAAGTCACACGCATTTCCCTTCAACAGCATGTGAATACTGACCTATGGGCCTCTGTCGTAAGAAAACGGTGTATCGATCGGACAACGGCCCTTCGTCATCCCCAATGGGAAAATTACATACAGGCACAATTAGTATGCATATTAACGCCGTTCAATATCGGTCTAATTGACACGCGTAGAGCGTGCGGGACATGAATGTGTCACGGTGACGGTTTCTGGGACTGTGTGGCAGTGGATTATTTGTTTGCCTGTGACGCAAGGTCGCAATGCTCGCTTTTAGGATGTGCTCGCTGACAGTCATTTCTCAATACATTCATTTTACATTTAGGTGGTGATACAGGCAGACATCTTGGCTCAGTATTCATCACAGAATTGAAGCATTACTTAGCCTTCTCTCCGACAGAAAAGATGGACCCCTGGGAACACAAAGGGGCCCAAAAATCTGTCAGCTGTCAATACGTAATCATGGACAACCCCCCCCCCTTGAGTGAGGATTTAGCACAGACATCCATGCAATCTAAAATGGGAAGGTCTGTCCTTCGAAAAAATATGTGATGTATGTACATGTCTGTCATCAATACGTCCAGCTTTAGCATATTGAGAACTTTGTGAAAGAAAAAAGACCATCCTCTACTGCAGTGGTCAACCAACCCTGTAGGTTTTCATTCCAACCCTAATCCCTAATTTGGCACACCTGATTCGACTAATTAGCAGCTCAAATAAATCTCTAGCTGTTCAGTGGGGTGTGCTTTGTTAGGGTTGGAGTGAAACCCTACAGGACGGTAGATCTCTAGCTGTTTAATGAGGTGTGCTTTGTTAGGATTGGAGTGAAACCCTACAGGATGGTAGATCTCTAGCTGTTGAATGAGGTGTGCTGTGTTAGGGTTGGAGTGAAACCCTACAGGACGGTAGATCTCCAGGAACAGGGTTGGGGACCACTGCTCTACTACACCATAGAATGACAGGAATGAACCAACAGCAGTGTAATGTTTGACCATACCGAGTCCTCGCGTATACCAACTTCAGAACAGAGTTGTTTGGTTTTAATATACATTCGCATGAGTGCGGTTTCCATCATTTCTATAAAAGTTTCAGAACATCGTTTCTTCTGACAAGATGAACACATGACAATGTCGAGGGTCGGTCAGATAACTGCGCTGCGTAGAGTGAACTGTGCCACCCATTTCAGACTGAAGCAGAGCCACATCCAACCCGCGTAAATCCGAGGTCTTGAGCAGAGTATACACGGTTTTTACCCGGGTCGTTGCTTTGGTGTGAAAGGGGTAAGAGTGTGTTTGACCTTCTGCTTTAAAGTTTTTTTTATGTATGCATGTATGTATGTAAGTATGTATGTATGTATGTCCATCCATCAATTATCCAACCTGCTTATTCCTTATCAGGGCCGTGGGGGGGCTGGAGCCTATCCCAGCATGCATTAGGCGAGAGGAATACACCCTGGACAGGTAGCCAATCCATCGCAGGGCACACACACACACACACACTCACACTCACACACTCATTCCTATGAACAATTTTAAGTCTCCAATTAGCCTAACCTGCATGTTTTTGGACTGTGGGAGGAAACCGGAGTACCTGGAGGAAACCCAACGCGGACACGGGGAGAACATGCAAACTCCACACAGAAAGGCCCTTGGTCAGGATTCAAATTCTATACCATCTTGCTATGATGTGACAGTGCTATCCACAGCAAATACACTATACATACAAGTAGTATAGGCCCTATACCATTTCATATGTACATATAATATACCGTATATTTTCCCCCATTTTGTCTTATCTTTTATAAAAATAAATCCTGAGTAATTTCCCCATGAGATACACATTTCAATGAATGTTATAACTGCTCTTATTTATTATGATGTTGTTTGTATGCACTGTTGAAGTGACGCCATTATATTTCAATCATCTTTGGCTATAAATGAATAATTTGCAGCTGGAAGAGAACTAATAAAGATACTAATAAAAGTGATTAGTTTCTCTGGGTTTAATCAGTCTACAGCTACAAGTGCCGTAATTATCATCGCTTCTGTGACTGTCTTATTTTATTAACTTATCTGAGTGTCACTTTATTGGAAAAGAGCATGTGACAACCCCAGAGGAGGCTTCATGATTCCGCATGATTAACTATTTAGAGCTTGAGATTAAAAACCAGGCTAAACCGCAACCATTGACTTCTTTACATGTCCCTGTGCTGTACAACCTAAGAGCCAAACTTACTGCATGAACTGAAGAGTCTCAACTTAAATGGAATAAGTCATTTTAAGTCAATTGAAAATAATTAAAAACAATTACAGCCCACTGATTACTTGAAAAGATTAAGTTTTTTTTATTGAAGTGGTTCAAGATGCTCATTATCCATTTGAGTAAATTGATCATTTGGGTTTTAGAATGTGCTGCCTATATGGGTCCAAGATCATGTCTTTGTGTGAAATGGTCCAATAACAATCTCATCTCTCTCAGATATATTGAGAGGAGGTACTGAGAGACACAATACAATGCTGCCAATGGCGTATTTCTGAACATATTCATACACTTATCCTTTCATTTAACCTGGCTATTTACGAAAAACATTAAATGATGAAGAGTTATCAAATATGTTATTAAATATCACCTGTGGAGTGTTTAGATTCCACATGCAGAAGTTTGTTAGTTGACTTGTTTGGAGTCACGCTGAACTTGCACATTCAGAGTAAACGCACTTTAGATTTCAGCGCACATGCTTATCGAGTGGCGGTGAATCAATGAAACGCGGTGACAGAAAAAGTGCGTCTTAAACAAAGATAAAGATTTTAACTCATCTGCAATGTTCCTGCAAGGGGTACATGAAAGACTTACTCTAGAATTTTCTTAACATACTTTACACTTAAGATATTAAAACAACCTAGACATATATTATGTATCCGAAAAACAAATGGATTATACATATTGCCTATGTTCATTCTTCTCATTGGGGAGTTTTTTCTCGCCACCGTTTGAGTAGTTTTTACCTCGCTTGCTTATTGGGAGTTCAGACCAGTTGAAAGTCCTTCTGTTTTTCTGTAAAGCATCTTTGTGACCGTTCTCTGTAAAAAGATATAATAAACAAATTAAATAAAATGTAATTTAATTCAGTTACCCCTGTATGTACACGCACCCCACTCATCATGCACAGTTAGCGTATGCCAGCGTATGAAAAATATCACTCACACGCTGATATACGCTGACATACGCTAGGGGTACGTTAGGCATAGGTTGTATACGTTTCAAGCACGGTTGCATACGGTGGCATACGCTGGCATACGGCGAGGCACAAAACATTTTTTAAGCATGCTTAAAAATTTTTTGCATTTTCGGACGTATGGTTTATATGCAAAGCATACGCTAGGCATACGCTGAATATGCTAGAATTACGCTAGAGGTACGTTACTCACAGGTCGAGTACGCTGGTCATACGCTGACATACACAGACATGACGGTGTACCGTACAGTTATTTTATGAATTTACATACGCAACTCATACGTTTCTCTCATATGCAATAGTGTGACAGCCATTAGCCTGCATTTCTACATTATACATTATACATATCATTCAGGTTTGAACTTGGGATCACTGGAGCAATGGTAATCACTGAGAAATTAAATCATACAGTTATTGTATTAGCTATTGTTATTATTTGTCAATACAAACTCGTTTTTTTCAGATTTCTTTTCATTTTTATCATTATTTATTATATGATTCGCCTTCAAAAAGAGAGAGAGAGAGAGATATGGCAGAATTATGTCATGAATGCCAAGGTATGTTGGCATGGCAAGCTTAACATGCTTACCCTCTAAGGTCATTCACCAAAGGCTGAATCTTTATATTGTGATTATATTCACAAGCACCATCCGAGTTGAGGTGGGTTCTATGGTTCTGAAACCCATGGAAGGTATATCAATGTCATCCTCACTAGATAGCTCTGATTGGCTGTTCTCCCACTGTTCGTGCCAATTATGGGTATGCGTGATGTTACATCTATGCCACATGATGTTACATCTATGCCACATGATGTTACATCTATGCCACATGTTGCTCAATAGATTACAAGCATTGGCAAGAATGTTGGCAACTGTCTACCCAACGGTGTAACAATAGGGGTTCGGAAAATGTGTGTAAGGGGGGTGGTTCGGAGGACCAGACGCGACAGTAGGGAATCGCAAATTGCTCAACAATGAGCACCACTAGAACAGAGAGAACTCCGTAGAAGAGGGGTGAAAAAAGATAGAAGAACAGACTCCCTCTCTCACGCAGAGAGAATAATTAGCGGGAGACCTGGAAAAGAGGAGAACGAAAAACAACCCGCAAACGGCGGGCGAGGGACTAGTGTACCCGCGAGAGAAACCTCACGCTCTCAATAAGAAAGGGGGTATAAAGGAGAGAAAAACAGAGGAAGAAGATAAACAAAAGCAACCCGAAACGGGTGAAACGACTCAAAGGCTAGAGCGTATAAGAACAGAAAACAACAAAAAAAAGCCTCTCGCTCTCAAAACTGAAAACAGGAAATAAGAGAGGGCAAAAGAAAATGGCGGAGACAAACTGTCTCGAACGAGAGAAACAGAGCGATCGAAAGCAAAGGATGAAGGGTGAAAAGAGCAGGAGGAATCCTGACTAACTCGAACACCTGAGTCAAGTCCCACGTTACTTCAACAATAGTTGAGGCAAAGTGGTCAACTGGAAGTGTCTGTCCTTTACCGTACCAGCTTTCCTTGTTAATGGTAAAGACAATATGGAAGCGCCGAGACAGGAAGACGCGAGGTTTAAATAAGCGGCGGAAAAGCGACGCAGGTGCAAACACTGAGTGGAGGAAAGGAGCGGAAACACGGAACGGACAAAAAAATTTATAAAAGAGTGAGCGCTGAAAGAGCGCTCCACAACGGAGCGGTGACAGAGCAGAGAACAGCCAGAAAAACCATGACAACGTGATCCAAGCCTCAGCCTGTTTTACCTACTTCATCTTGTTGGAGGCAGAATTATCCCTGCTTAATTACGCATAAATAGTTAGCCGCAGAGCCACAAACAGGGCAGCAGGGTGCCATCCCGATGATGGCATCATTCATCATCTTTTATACCACTGTCCACAGACATTCATCCATGCTTGAACGGACTTCATTTATTAGTTGCGTACAATAGGCACAAACGATAATGATTTATAGTTTATGATGTTAAACTGCAATGAGGGTGATTAATGGGGTTGTTCTCGGAACACAATGAAGAATTTGCTTTTGTTTGGTTTCATTCAGAACATTTGTTGGTTGATATCCTCCAAGAATCTTCTCTCTCTGTAAAAAACGTTGGAAAAATGTTTTTAAAAGCAAAAGACTGCTTGCCATTTATTTATTTATCTTTAGATTTACAGCCCTGTATAATAAATAAATAAACGATGTGCACTAATTCTGAGGTCACGATGACAGCATTGGCTCTCCATCATCTGATGTGGTGCGGCGGTCCATTCATTCAAATTCATTTGAGAAATGTATCCATTTGTGATGTGATGCATAAGACGCATATTTAATAATTTTTTTACTCCTGAGTGCAACTTCAACTTCAGAATATTTACAAGCTGAAATCTGTCACGCACTGAAGTAGAACTGGGATGATAGAAAACCTATCAATCCAATAAACGCAGGGTGCGGCTGTAACGTTTGTTATGAGCCCACGGGCCAAGATTGAATGGGCAGCCCGGCTTGCGAGCCAGCATGCGTGCTGCTTGTGCAACATCCAGTACCTTCCCCAGGGAATGGGACTCAGTGAGAGCAAGACCTTGTGGAGAATGACCTGAGAGAGTAAGCATGTTAAGCCTGCTGTGCCAAAAGACCTTGGCATTAATGACACTCTGGAAAGTCTGGCAACTCTCTCTCTCTGGCTGGCTGAAAATTTCACAAAAGACCTCATTACAAATTGAAACCCAACTACCAAGAGTACAACTTAATTTGTTTTAGCTCATGGCTAGAGATGAGATAGGGACACATATTCACCACCATCATTAATTTGATATCTTTATTAATTATGGATTAGGAACTAAATTAACTATAAAACATACAGGTATATAAAAATGTATTATCATGACTTTATTTGATTTAATAAGTATCTCCAACTCAGACTCACCGTGGACTGCTTGGCTAATGCAGTGGTCTGGAGATGGTGTTCAGTGTTTATGTTGTATTGGTGTATCGTGTTAGCGTGTCCCCTTGTTGAATATACTTAGTAATATTCACAAATAAGAAACATGGTGGAGAACTTCTTTTGAAACTGATGTGGCCTTAATTTGCACTGTAAAAAGATTCATTTTCACTTCCAAAACTGGCTCCAATGGCTGGCCCTATCAAACAGTGCCAAAAGAAGCCAAATTCCTCATCCCGTGCATCCGAAAATTAGACCCGTCTCTACATTCTCTCAGTTACAGTTTGATTCCTGGCCTTGCCCGTCACATAATGAGCGATGAAGGAAATACTTTTTTCATTTTAGCTTCCAATAATCCCCTGTGCATTTATTCTGAACGAGTCTGTAAACTTAATTTAAAAAGCATCGTCACAAGCGTGGTTTGTCCTGCCCTTTGTTCCTTTGTTGTTTTTGTACATGACATATGAATCCGTTGCTGAATTTTCCAGACTTCATTTCTTTGTGTGTTTTGATTTAGATTAAAGTGTTTTGCCCGTGCGTTTGTGCGACGGGGAGATTTACGTGCATCCGAGTCATCGCTCTTCCGTTCCTGAACATTCTGATAGAGTACCTCGCTCGGAGCAACACTGACGCTGTCATTGTTATGTTCCTCTTGCGAAAGGTAAGCTCCAGGAAGATGATGGAGTTATCTGGGGGACTGATGAATGGACCAGTGTGGCTGGTTGTCGTGGCAGCCACCTGACTCCACTCTCCCGATGCTGCTTCCTGTCAAGGCCGTACCAGAACCCCATTCTTAATGCCTGAGGTTTCCCGTGACAAATGAACATCATTAACCGGAGGCAGGGTCGGACTGGTCTTCTGGAGTACCGGGAGTTTTCCCGGTGGGCCGATAGACAATTGGGACAGATGAACGCAAAAAAAATATAGGCCTATATATATATTGCCGATGCAACACAAAAAATATATAGGCCTATGTTTTTTTGTTTTTTTTTGCGTTGCATCGGCAATAACGTTGCTGTTATTGTGTAGAAACACGTGCTTTTGTACGTTTAAAAAAAATAAAACTTATTTAAATACATTAGCCTACTTATGTTATGGTTATTATGTATTATGTTGATGTTACTGATCTCACTGAGATCTCAGTACGGGACTTTGGTGAAATGTAACAAGATAAACTCTTCAGGGTTAATCAGAAAACAGCTGTAGCTGAATATACTGGTAAATACTTGGTTTCCTAAACATATTTATACAAGAGATTTTAGATAAAAGGATTTGGTGACTTCTAATCCGAAAGTGCATCAGGTACTGTATATAGTACAGTAAGCAAGGGGAAATTATTTTACTACGTTTTTTACTAATATTATTGTTTCTATACGTGAACATGATTTTCTTAGCGCGTATAAACAGTGCATTTTATGCATTACTATCTGCGGCTGTGGCGACGGGATCGGTCGTAAGTCTAAATTTACAGAATTTTCTTAAAGCTGTAGTTCATAATTTTAGACTAACATATACATATATACTGTAATTGAGATGGATACATCTCAACCACTGGGGGCAAAGGCCTTCCCTTAAAAGTATTGCAGGACTGTACAGTGCGACATATATGTTGCACGTGCTATGAAAAAATCGGTGATAAATTTATTTACTGCAGTAGCACCCGTGCGATAGCCTGTGTGTTTTTTTTGCGTGTGAAGTGAGGGTTTGTGTGAAGTGAATCAATGCGCCTCGCTATTCTATTTGGTACTCTATGGTGCGATTAAAAAACATGTCCCCGTCTGCGTAGAGTCCATACATCCAACACCAAATCCAACAATTCCTAGCGAACAATCCCCTTTTCCTCATCGAGTCGAGCGAGCTAGCTATCTATCTGGGACACCGGGATGACGAAAAAACAAAGAGGCATTTTCAAGTCTTAAATCAAAGTAAAGAAGGAGAAGTGCAAAACCAAACCCCCCAAACGAGCCCCTGAGGAATCACTGCCAAATGAAAAGGGCGAGACAAGAGAGAAGATGTACAGGTACAATCCAGAGTGGAAAAAGGATTTCCCTCAACTAACTCATGACGAGGAAAAGCAGCTCTTGTTTTGTTGCTGGTGCAGGGATGTAATTTACATGACACATTTGGACATTTTTATGAACCACTGACTCGGATCAGCCAGTTGCTGTGTAACGTTAGCAAGCTAGCTGGCACTCAAATAACGGCAATCAAACAAGCTTAACGTTTATTTTGGAACACGAGCTGGCTAGCATAACCAGTATGTTTGTATTTTTAGTTTTTTTACAACTAACTTCGTCATTACCATTTCTCTTGAACGTTTGTATCACAATATACCTGATGGCCACCTCCATTTAATTCATTAGCATATTGATGGTGGACAATTCAAAGAAAACCAATAATTGTTTGTCTTATATAACCACACCGTTTGTTGTTCTTGTTCTCTTATTAGTGATTTACACACTTTCTCAATTTAAAATAAAAAAATATTGTATGATGATATGAATTTAAACCAAGATTTGCACTGCTAATTTGAAGCGTAACATATTGATGTCTTGTATACAGTTGTTATGTCCCTGCAATTTACCATTATGGGCAAATAAAGAAAAAATGTTGGTCTGAAAATATTTCTTGTTAAGGTTTGGATTTTGTGTGCCCTGTAAGCAACATTCATGTCCTTTGCCAGTCACATACCTGTTTAAGTGATGAACTGCATTATTTGTGGTTGTTTTTAGAGATTTTAGAGACGTTTTATACTCGTGCTACAAGTTTTTGGCCAGTGCTACGAAACTATCAACCTCTGTAGCACCAGTGCTATATGCAAAAAAAGTTAACGTACAGTTACGTCCTGTATTGATATCAAAATGTGGCCAAGTTACATCTAACAATATTGCCTATAGTAGCTCACACTAATTAAACTATCTCTATTCCAAAGCAATGCTATCCAAACTTTCCTAAATGATTTAATGCACAGGGCCAGGCCCCTGTATTTGTTCCAGAGAGGACTGTCTGTGAGTTGTGAGTGATTGCTGTCAGTGCCATGATCTCCTTTAAGCCAGCCTCCTCCTTCTAGAGCAACACACCTCCTCATTAGCGAATACTTCAGGCTAACTATCATACATATATTTTACTCAAGACTTCAGAACATGAAGGGATATTGTGTGTGTATTGTGTGTTTGTGTGTGTGTGCCTCGACAGGGTGGGGGAGTATCTGCGGGCCGGTTGTGGTGGGCCGGTCTGGGCCAGTCTGGGTCAAAAGGTCCAGGGCCATGTTTTAGTCCCTGCCTGGAGGCGTAGCAGAGTTGCAATGCATTTAAATGACATTGGGTTTTGCCATATGCGTGCAGCTAACCAAGATGGAATATTGCCTTGTATTTCTTTTATGTACCCTGTTCATGTTTAATTCCATGCTCTAAACCCCTTTAATAAGTGCAGCGTTTGGGTCAAACAGACCTTCGCCAGGCATGCCATTGCACTTATTAAATGTGTTTTTGCATCTCACAGTGTACAGGAATGCTTTTTGTTTACTTCAGCTTGTTATGCACCGGTGTTGTGCTTCTACCATCTCCTCTGAGATCTCCTCCTTTTCAGGTGTGCATTTAAGACTTTTCATGAGCTGCTCTTGAGTCCTGACACGACATCTTGCCAATGCTGTGAAAATAATCTCTGCTTAAGTGTCATGGATTATAATGTCAAAACATACACTCTAAACAACGGGTAAACAATTTCATTATTGATTTATTATTTAAAAAAAATGTGTTTAAATGTACTTCAGTTTCACTCACCGCCTTTCTAGATTTAGCAACTGAACTGAAAGTGATGCTACAGGGAGGATGATGAGTTCAACGTTCAATATTATTCCTCTTTTCAGCTGGGAATCTAGTGATGGGTGCTCCAAAAAGCATACCTGAAATCAGACATGCTACGTCAACACAAAGGAAGATGTGGCTGACCAATGACATCGCAGAGGAACACATTACAGAAGATTTTAATCAATCTGCCCAGTGACGAGTACATGTTGTTTGAAATACAGTCGACCAACGTAGCTAAAAAGTACTGGAAATCCCTGATAGTGTACAGAGCGAAAGTTCTGCTTGGCGGTGCTCATTTGAATGTCTTGTCTTTTTGCGGCTTGTTTGTTATTAATGGTTATTTATAAACGGAAGTATTTCTACATCATTCACAGATAGGGGCCTGTCCATACCCTCACCAAGATAGCGGCTTTCTTATTAAACTGGCAGTTCAGTCGTGCTGCTGGTACATGGAATGGGAATGGCTTCTCCGGAATGATCCATCTCTGTCATCGTTCCGGGATAACCCCGGCGTTCCTCCTTCCGGAATGCTTTATACATCATCCCCCCCACCGTTATTTCCTTTTCGTCTCCCCTTTTAATGAATAATGGGATTTATTTCTACGGCAGTGTTTTTGTGAGTGAACTTTGCAGCCGTGTGGAAGAGAGGGCTGAGCGGGTGGTGCGGGGAGGGGGGGGGGGGTGCGTTGTGGACTGAGTGAGGGGGTGGGCCCGGGAGGGAGTCACATAAATGAACCCCCCCAGATGCTCATAATTTGGCTGGGTTGTCCTTGTGGCTGATAGTCATCAGACACTGGGAGACTCTGGCAGAGAGCTCGATAAGCTGTGAAACACACAGGAAAAGACTTATTGCAGCCAACCGTGCCAGCACCCTGCCCCACAGGACATTGGCGGGAAACGCAGGTGTCATTTTGAAAAGCCGGACTTTCGTATTGCTCATGTTGAGAAGTATGGCTTTCCAGTGATACATTTGTGCAGAGGCAAACGTGCTGACCACATAACTTTTTTCAGCCGCACATAACATGAGCGAACAAGAAGGGAATCACTGAGCGTTAGACGAACACTTTCACAGGGAGATTTCTGCTAAGGCCACAGGGATTTTACTGCCTGTAGAAATACTTCACTCAGAACCAACGAAGGCGAGTAAAGCACTTTTTTTTGCAACAGTGCCGGTTTCTGCACATTCATCTTAATGCAGATACAATGTTGCTCCCGATATAGGAGGGCGCATAAAATGTCCATATATTAGTTGTGATTTGTCGAGTTTGGTTGCTGACTGTGGCCCATTATATCGAAAGCAGGAGTAAAGTTGATTCAGGCGCACAAACACAGCGGCGGTTATTGGTGTTTCTGAGGAGAAAGAGAGGGCGTCTCAGGCAGGAGTAAAGTTGATTCAGGCGCACTAACACGGCGGCGGTTATTGGTGTTTCTGAGGAGAAAGAGAGGGCGTCTCAGGCAGGAGTAAAGTTGATTCAGGCGCACTAACTATTGGGGTTTCTGAGGAGAAAGAGAGGGCGTCTCAGGCAGGAGTAAAGTTGATTCAGGCGCACTAACACGGCGGCGGTTATTGGTGTTTCTGAGGAGAAAGAGAGGGCGTCTCAGGCAGGAGTAAAGTTGATTCAGGCGCACTAACACGATGGCGGTTATTGGTGTTTCTGAGGAGAAAGAGAGGGCGTCTCAGGCAGGAGTAAAGTTGATTCAGGCGCACTAACACAGCAGCGGTTATTGGTGTTTCTGAGGAGAAAGAGAGGGCGTCTCAGGCAGGAGTAAAGTTGATTCAGGCGCACTAACACAGCGGCGGTTATTGGTGTTTCTGAGGAGAAAGAGAGGGCGTCTCAGGCAGGAGTAAAGTTGATTCAGGCGCACTAACACGGCGGCGGTTATTGGTGTTTCTGAGGAGAAAGAGAGGGCGTCTCAGGCAGGAGTAAAGTTGATTCAGGCGCACTAACACGGCGGCGGTTATTGGTGTTTCTGAGGAGAAAGAGAGGGCGTCTCAGGGTACGGCTGCGGCAGGGGAGTTTTCTCGACGCGCCCGAGAAATTCAGAGACGCCTGAGGAAATAAAAACAGAACTGCTGAAAAAAAGACGGAACAGGAAAGGAAGCTCATGGAAAAGATGAAATGTTTGTGACTGAATTTTTAATGAATTTGAATGATTTATTGATTGGAACGGTTAGCCATAGTACAGTAGGCCAATTTCTAAAACATTTTTATCTCTCATTTTGGAGCTATAAGCCTTCATTTAAATGACGCAACAATCAATAATAGTGAGAATAGGGATCTTATTAGAACACGTATTGCTTTTTTTCTAGCCGGCTTTTGGAACGACATGCTTCATTTTTAGAGATCATATTCAAGAAGAGCACACTCCAGACACTCTATGAAGACTGAATCCAGACAGTTGGGTTTTTTTTCTTATACCACATGAAAAATAAATTAGGGGGCGTAGTGTGCGACTTTCTTTTTTCCAATTTAGGATTTCTGAAAAATTCTCTTTCACAAACCCTAACCTCGTTGGCTTCTATCAGATCTGTTGACTCCCAGCTAAAACTCATATTTATGCTATAACGTTTCAGTGCCCATGATTAGCTGGTTGTTTGTGTATGCGGCATTTTTGTTACTTTAATTTTATGCCTATTATGTTCTTATTATTTCTCTATTATTTATTTTTCACAGGAATTTGTTTGACACTGGTTGCTTTTTAAATGTACTTGACTGAATGATTGATTGATTGATTGATTGATTGATTGATTGATAAAATCAACAATGTCCATTTACTACTTACACAACTTGTCCAGTTAGTATTAGTTAACTGCAAAATAAATGCTGAATCCCTGGCTGACATCATGTGCACCCTGCATCTTTAATAGTGGGTACATTGCCCATTCAATACCACATGTCTGAAAGTATCAGCCTTGCTTTCCATCCAGAGACAGTGTCTGGACTGCTGGATGCTGCATCATAAAATCTCTAATTTGAAGCATGCACTTTATTCTGTGTTTGTCATCAGGGAACTAATCTACATGAGTCACTTAAGAACTCATGTTGTGCATTTTAAACGCATCTGCCTTGATTAGAGCATCTCATCAGCAATAACATAACAGAGCCTTGCAGAATAGATCATGCACGTTTATACGAATTTATAAAAACTAGACAACTTGTGTCACGCATTTAAACTAATCTGTTACAAGAGAACTGTTGAGAACTCATTATCTAGCGTGACTGGAGAACTCACACCGGACGCATTAAAGCCACGTATCATAGTGGATATCACATATGACAAATGTTTATGTGCAACCTGCCAGACTGGGAGCACTGGCATCTTTCACGTGGACGTGATCGCTGTTACGTAGAGATGGATGGAGAAGCAGGGGAACACGAGTTAAAAAGAGCAGGACGGACGGACGGAGGGAGGAATAAGAATCCGTATATTGCGGCCGGGACGTGAGGAGAGAGCGCTGCGATTGGTTTCCGCCTGAGACGGGATCTGGATGCCGCCTACGGACCCGTCTGGCTGCTGCGAGCATATTCATCACCTCAGTGTGCTTCCGCGGGTGCAAGCAGAGCCACAAAGCCCAGTAGCTATAGGCTACCCTCCATCTGAACCTCCATCTGAACCAGAGAACTCATGGAGCCTAAATCATGGTCAAGTCACATCCTACAGAGAAATGTGGGTTCACGTTCGGCACGGCGAATAAATCATAAGAATATGGTATTTCAGTCAGTCTTTTAAATTCATTCAGTTCACATTGTCAAATTATTAAAACTATCAATTCACCACCCTTGAAATAATAGACAATTATGTACTAATTGAAAAAATTATGCAAGGTACTCTTTGTTTGAGTGGCAGTTAGCGTCACTTTAAACGCGATACGCCGTGTTTTTAGCTCGCTTACTGACTCCAAGTGGCTTTACTCAGGGAGATTCTGATTAGCGGCTGTCATTTGCCCTCCATGGCTCTGTCCCGCTATCCTGCTCGACGCCACCCCTCTGGGGCCACCGACAGAGGAGGGATGGAGGGAGAGAGGGAGAGAGAGAGAGGATGCATCTGAAGCACAGGAGCGAGAGAAACAAGAAGGGGAAATCCAGTGTGAGTTTCCCAACTCCTTCACCTTCAAACGTCAGCCCACGATTTCTCCTCGCCACAATACCAGTTCTGTACTTGCCAAACCATGGGTGTTACAACAAAAACTAAAAACGTGTTATTTGTGTAACAGTACTGGACCGATGGCGATTGAACAGCCATTCACCCCACCCATATCTCAGTGGCTGTATACCACCTTGCATATATCCTACCCAGAATGCAGTTTGAAGCTAAACTACCAGGTTATATAAAGGTGGAATGCATAAAGAACCTATTTCTCTCACTCTTCTACAGCCCAGGCATGTCTCTCACTTCTACTTCAGTCATGGCTCAGCAAAGCAGGAATGAAATATGGAACGCACACATGCGTCTGTAGCACAGGAGACAGGTAGGCAGACTTGGCGGATTAAGAATTCAAACACCCACACGCTCTCATCTGCTCCCAGTAATACACTTTTATTCTGAGTGCTGTTGTCGTTGTCAGGTATCTCATGAAATTATGCCGTTAAACAGCGATAGCCGGGGATCTATCACCTAATAAAACCAGGAAACAATATCTCACGTCAACCCGTGGGACTTTTAAATAGTCACTTCCTTTAAATCCGCTGCTGTCGGAAGCAGGCACGTTTTGTCTTCCCAGCATTCTCCAGTGAGGTCGGAAGGACCGTCAACCTGAAACTGGCGGCAGGCGTGACCCCTGCGTGACCCCTGCATGACCCAGCTTGATTTGGAGTCTGTTTTGCAGACAGCACTAACCACAGTGAAGGGTTGTACAGGTATGTGTCACTTAAGTCACATTTTTATTATTGGGGAAAAAAATACATCTTATTGACACACAAACTTGCAGAACGGACAAGTACAAGTACCCTTTAATTTATATTTGATTTTGAAGTCACCAATAGCATGAATACCAATGTAGATGTACTTTTTGAATTAAAGAGGATCCCAGTCCCTCCCAACTGGGCCATTAGGCATTATATTTCTTACTTTTAGAAGATGTGTTGTTTTATAAAGATAAACATATAGCAGTCATTGTGGTTTGTGTATGTTGTGTATGTTGTAGGACAAATAGTAGCACCAGAATATTTACCGACATGTCAATTTGCACAGGATTGCTTTCACCCGGGGTTAATTTTACAGGGCATTTAACAGTAGGAAAAAGACGCCGTAATCTTTACTGGTGCGGGAGCGCGCAGTCCGTAAAAGTTACAGACATGGTAGATTCGAACGGGACTAAAATAACAGAGATCCTCCGGTAATTATCACATTACCCCACCTCCCCCAGTCAAACTTATGCCGTCCGAATTGGGCTAGGCCCTCAAATAGACACACATGAACGTTTACACTACATTACAATCAGTTTAATAACTCCCCATAATCCCACAGGGATCCTACCCTCGTAACAAGTATGGTAATTCACAATTAGCGAACGGGTCTGCAATTTAAAAAAAATATTTAACTTTAATTTCATTGGATGATGATATTTAAAGCTTGCGTTACTGGCTCTCGTACACCTGACCTTCAATCGCCGCTCATTTCTAACGGAAGAATAGAAACCGCAGCCGGAGAGAACGGGCTGAGCAAATTAAAGAGTAATTGTATCAACAGCCTTGACCATCTTCCCCTTAAGTGTGGCAGAACTCGGGAGATGGCGCTTTAAAAGGACTCCTGCATTATTGGCTTCCTTCCTGCTGATTACAGGAGGTAGTCAGCGAGTTCCGTTCCACACAATTCAACTGATTGCCCTGCATAATTCATAGGAGGAGCAAATAAAAAAATAACACGTCGGTTGGTGTTTAGATGACTTCGCCACTCGCTCCCTCCCCCACTCGCTCCCCGTCTCCCAAGGTTTTCATGCCTGATGTTTCGTGTTTCTGTTTATATCCGATTGATTAATGAAATGCACCAGAGAGTAAGGAATGCTTCGGAGGAAAATGTGCTTGCCTGGATATTTCACTCGACAGATAGCCCTAATCGCCCAAAACACATCGAGGGGTACAATTGTGCACCCCACACAGTATCCTTCTCTTCTCTTGACTTCACGTTGACTGAAGTGGGGTGGAGGGTGGACCCAGACTCATGATGGGTAGGGATTACGTTTGAATCCCCGGTAAAATATAGGAGCAGTCCTTTTAAAGAAAGCAATGTCCCTCAACACCTTGGATTGAATGGCGTAATAATTAGACTATCTGACATCTTGCTATCTGAGATCTAAATACAAAGTGGGACCGTGATTCAGCTAATTTTTCAGCGTTGGCTTTAAGACGTAAAGTCATTAATACAGGTGAAATAGTGAGTGCTTTTTTAGGTCACCATGGACTACATGTATTTGTGGCACTTGGTAAGATGGTAGAGTTATCCAAGAGTCCAAAATTAATGTCAATAAATATTATTTTTCTAGAGGCTGTGGTTTCCAGATTGAGAATGAGCAAATCTACAATCAACAGTGTTTATACATCAGATATTCCTCAATCCGGATACACATCTGAACATCTTCTGTTTATCCATCAACAAAGCTTTTTCTTTTGATGATGTACAAAGTACTTTATAAACATTTATAGCTCATTTCTTTCCCAATGTGTAGTTCTGTTTTCCTGCAAAGTACCTTAGTGACAGACTCTGCAAATTGATACTATACAAATAAAATCGAAATGAACTGAATACAATAATGGAACTTCAGACAGCCATTGAAAGGATTCTCAGACACTGTCGCTCACACATGATTCGGCATTAATCCATAAATACTGATGAACCGTTTGTATTTTCTGGACTCACTCGTATTAAAGAGGGCCTAGATTGCATTGCCGGGACATATTTCCAGTCACGTCTCTGTCGTTTGTTATTGTGGTTGCGGGGTTACATAGCTTAACCCCACATTGCTATTCCATTCAGCAATACACCGAATGTAATTTACGAGTGAATAACAGCCAAAATGCCTGAAATAAGGAATAAGCTGATTGCTTATGATTGGGAGGGCACATCTGTTATATACTATATAACACGTTCTGTTTTCTGTACACAGTGATGTACGGACGAGTGCTTGGTTATTATGGTTATAATTGCGGTTATTGTTTAATGTGTGAAACAAGCCCTCGTACACACATATGGAGACAGGGGAAACACGGTTTTGCTGCTTTGCTACCTGTGAAGCACTGGTGAAAACTTAGACGTAATTGGCTTCATTTTACATTATGTTACATTAAATTACATTCATTTACCAGATTTATAATCAATAATTGTAACAATAACCTAAAAAAAACCAAGTTTGTTTTGTAACCAAAGTAAATTCCACTTCAGATAACCTGTATTTACACAGCTGTAGGCTGTAGTAGTTAGAGTGGTCAGGGGAGCCACGGTGCAGTCTGAAGAGGCGAGCTTTCAGTTGAGCCTTCAGACGGGGTTTCTGACTATATCGGGAAACTCTTTCCACCGCCGGGGGTGAGGGCTAGAACAGACAGGAGACGTGACCTGGAAGTGCAGGTATGCGTGGGCAGAGTGCCAGAGGCCCAGAGGTAGCTGAACAGAGAGGTCTGTCTGTTTTTTAGGGTCTGATGATTTTTTGACGATATGATGGAGCTGTCTCTTTAGCTGCCCGAGAGGCCAGCAAGGTTTGGAATTTGATGTGAGTTGATATAGGCAGCCCGCAGAGAGAGATGGCGGAGCTACAATAATATTATATAAATTTTTATTTTATTTATTCTTTATTAAATACACGTATGACCTTGCTCTGGATGTGATTATATGTTCAAATTAGTACATTCAGAAATTTTTGGGAAAAAAGCAGCTCCACTTACTAATGACACACATTCCAGGAGTCAGGTCCATTCCAGAATTCCTGGACGGAGGAGTCGCTGTACCTGACTGTAGGTCCGGTCACTTTCCTTTCTTCTCCCAGGGCGCATTCAGCAGACGGTCAGCACTTGTGTCCCTCCAGCAGTCGATCGCCCTTTCGTTCCGCGCCATTTCTCGCTCTCTTGCCGGGTTGCACAAATTCCGCTTCATGTCGTGACAGCCAACGGGCTGTCTATAATCAACTACGAGAGGAACATGTGCAGCTAATTTTACGCCCTAGCGATTTCAGTGCCACAGCGATAAAATTATGCATTTTCCACCAATCCAATCCAATCAATACATCACAACCATCCATATAGCACAAGTACAAGGCCCTATTTGCACAAGACTCAAATTCAATTAAATGCATTTAATGTCCTCGAGGGCTTGTGTAATTCAAACTAAATCAAACTTGCCTGGATTAATCTGAGATTAATATCTCAAGGTCGTCAGCTTTGCTTGCTGCTTCTCACTACAATTAAGAGTCTTGCCAATTAAAGTTAATTTTTACCATGCAATTGACACAAAGGATTGATTCAGACGAGTTGGCATCATATCAGGCTCAATATTCAGCCTGACTAATTTTGAACTGAAATCTGGCATAACTTTGGGGATGTGCTTAAACCAACCAAAGGAGAGTTAATCATTCTGATTAATCTCATGTTGGCGGGAGTCCAATTAGAGGTGACAATTCAGTCAGAATATTTTTTAAATAGTGCGCACACTGAAACAAACCCTCGCCTTTACTTGCTATATAATTCTACACAGAACTATAGACTTCTACAAAGACCTATAGACTTCTACACAGAACTATAGACTTCGACACAGAACTATAAAATTCTACAAAACTCAACTCACAACTTTTTAGAACTATAGAATTATACATAGAACTCTTTATAACTATACTGAACTACAATTGTACACATAAGTACATAAGTCTACAGAACTGAGCATTAATATCTGCAGCCTTTTCAATCCCATTGTTATTCTTATTTTGCTTACAGTTTGATACACATTAATGAATATAACATTAATTTTATGTCAATTATAACATTTGGTGACAACACTAATATACAAGCATGACCTATTAGCAAAGAATAAAGACAATCATTTAGCATTTAGATTTTGTTACAACTCACTAGGCTATTTAAGCAGTTCCTTTTACACTTACCAGCAAGACGTTTTGTTAAACAAACCCATCTTATGGTTCCTGAATGGCAGAAACTGACCTATATTAAAAACTGTAAAAACCCAAAAACACCAAACCCGCCCCCCACCCCCCAATTTTACAACCGCTAGATATGAAGCATCAAGCCTCAAATTCAGATGCAATGGAAATTTCCATGAAAACACGACTCTTGCATCGAACACAGAACTTAGTAGATCAAAAGGAATACTTTATTACATGCACTAAAACACTCTCCAGCCACCGTGAACACGTTGAGCCCAGTGAACACGTTGAGCCCCGTGAACACGTTGAGCCCAGTGAACACGTTGAGCCCAGTGAACACGTTGAGCCCAGTGAACACGTTGAGCAGTGAAACTGCATTTGAAGTAAAAATACACAAGCAGAAAGTACGGAAGGGCAGTGTATGTGATGAAAGTATTCATTAAAACTCTCATTAAAAGAGCGCTAAAAGGGATCATTCACTTTCTGGGGGTGTGTAAAAATATTATTTCAGTTCTCATGCCTGGTTTTTTCATTGACCCAGACAGTTTGGGTGTGTGAGGAAGGATCGTTTAGCCATTTCTAGGAGTTTCTGACGAACTACTGGCTTTAAAAATGGCTGGTATAGGGCATTAGGGGATTGGAGTTCCAAAACAGAATACACTTCAAGTAACTCTAAAGCATCTTGTACATGAGTATATTACCTCATCATTTTTCCAGGACTAACAGTGCCTTCCCACAGACACACACACACACACACACACACACACACACATAAATACACACACAGACACACAAATACACACACACACACACACACACATAAATACACACAGACACACACATGCTTGAGCATGCGCGCGCACACACAAACACATAAATACACACACACACACACACACACACATAAATACACACACAGCTTTTCAGAATGGTGCTGTACTGTATATGGCTTCCTTTATATGGGAGTAAGAAGCACACTGGGAACACAAGCAGTCCTCTGGGTACTGTTGTTTTTAATGGTGTAGTGGGGATCTAGGAAAGATAGTTATGTAGACAAATTCTTGAAACCAGAACACTAAGGTTGACACCCCGACCATAAGATATTTAATGGTATTTTAATCTAATAGAAGTGTGGTAGAGGTTCTATCTCTGATCATTGACTCACACGAAACAAACGCAAATTAAGGCTTAATGACTTTTAGCAAATTTTTGAATTGAAATATTTAAAAATATATTAATTACAAAACATTCATTAGGTTTGACAGCATGATTTGTATTAATTGTTTTAAATAATTTTAAAAAAGTAATCTAAATATTAATGACTTAATGTTTTGCCTTATGGGCCTTTAAACTTTAAATATTTCCATTGTAAATGACACTTGTCACTTTTGGTATTTCACAATCTGTAGAAACACTGCAATTGGTCAGAACAGAACGTGTATGGGGTGTGGCCAGTGCACAATTTGTGCCGGAACAGAATCCAGGACATCGGAAAGGTTTCGGAACGCCCGTGATTCGGGAACTATTTCCGTGAATCCGGCACTTCTAGAAAGAGAAGGAATAACAAAGTAATTTTTTTTAAATCGTTGTGTCCATGATAGTTGGCGGCACCCCCTGTACCGCAATTACTGCACCTCCCACAAAACCTAAACCCTGTCTGCAACCACGGACACACAGAGTGGACTCGCTTTACAAGCGGGAGGCCATGACCGAATGAAAGAGGCCACCTGGCATTGCCAGCCGCTAAAAACACAAGGCGAACGTTGGGCGAAGCGCTTGTAAACGATGTCAAACGCCAACACGTGGTTCCAAATGAGCCATGCTGGTTTTTGGATCTTTTGATTTGCTTATGATGCACGCTGCCGATTAGGGCGCCCGTTTATAATCCATTAAGACGCACACTCCTCGTGTTTCAGACGTTATGACTGTGCCGTCTTCGAGCCAGCTGAGCTGAGTACGGGAGCATAGCGTTCGTACTGTAGCGCTTAGCACAGACACGGCCAGGGTAGAGCCAAGCCAGAAACGCAGACTGTGCAGAAGGCCAAACACAACCGTTATGTAAAAACACTTTCAGAAACATCTCATTCATTTAATACGATTCATAAAATATAACACAACAAAGGTGTAAAAGCTAACAATTTTCCCGTTAAATTTGTGTGGGTTTTGTGAGCTTTTCGCGTGATGAATGAGCAGTTCAGGCATTCTGAACGGTACATGCGTCGGAGCTTAATGCGCCTAGTTAAAACGTTTAGCCTGACAGTCACTGTGTACTGCTCAGAGAACACTGCACCAGCTATTACTAGAATTCTGATCTATAATTAAAATTTGTTTCCAAATAATACTACAAGAATAGGACAACTATTGATTGAACACAGGCCACAGTTTTTCCAGGGAAGTTAACATTGTAGAAACAAATCAGGAATCTTTTGGTGTATATTCATGTACACAAAGATTAAAAATACTGCCACAAGAAAAATGTTAAAATACTAAACAACCTATAATGTTTTGTGGTCTGTTCATATCTGTCAATTGATATAGAGCCTCTGATTTTTTTTTTGAACTGTCACTTAAGAAACAAAATCAATTGTATCTGTATAAAAATCCATCGCCCCTCCTTCCAATGTTAGGAATGAAAGTTATGCCTCCATTTGTTACAGATATTGAACAGGGATTAAAGTACCACCAGGGGTCCACATAATTGTTTTACATTTATTGTGGTTCAGTTTAGTATTTACAATTCAATGAATATATTACTTATGCAGGTACAGTATATTTTATACTGCTTCTTCTGAAAATACACACACACACATAAACACACACACACACACGCTCTGACACACACGCTCTCACACACACACACACACACACACGCACGCTCTCACACACACACACACACACACGCTCACACACACACACGTGTACACACTCACACGTGTACACACTCACACGCTCTCACACACACACACACACACGCTCTCACACGCATACACACACGCTCTCACACACACACACACATGCTTTTTCACACACACACACACACACACACACACACACACACACACACACACACACACGCTCTCACGCACACGCTCTCACGCACACACACACACACACACACACACACACACGCATGCACGCACACATGCACACACACACACACACTCTCTCACACACACACACAGTATGCAGTATACAGTGTATATAGTAAATTTTAAAAGTCTCACTCTGAAGCTCTGTTCACACTGAAGTTATACTTTCAATTTCTGTAATTGTGAAATATGACCCCAGATATCTCTGCTCATGGAAGGATGCTAACCTTTCATTTAGTAAGTTCCACTCAAACATAAAACCGATCCATGGTAGCATTATCAAAGATACAGCTGGTGGGAAGTATTAGTCAGCTTACACAGGCTCCAAGTGCCTAGTGCCATCCTAACAATAGTTAAACACACACACACACACACACACACACACCACATGTGCCTTGACTCTTTTCAGCTGTCAAGACTCTCTGCTTTCTTTTGTCAGTGTCTGATAGATTTCACACCCACTAGTGAGTTATACAATAGGGCTCTCCACACTCCACACCCACAGTTCTGCAGGTGCCATCTCTCTCAGAATAACTGCACAACATAAGTGTTATGATCAGAGCAAGCCGTTCACTGTAGCTGCTTATTTGCCTACAATGGAAACTATGACTGTACCTGATGCCCTGAGCGTGTTGCCATAAAATCATGTCATTCATCCAAAAATACAACTTATAATAGTCGTAGCAGATGTATTAGTAGTATGAAGTAATAGTAACTACTACTAGTTGTAACTGTAGACGTTGTAGCAGCTATAGTAGTAGCAGTAGCTGCAGTAGTAGTAATAGCAGCAGTAGTAGTAGTATACTAGTAGTAGCAGTAGTAGTAACAATTTTTTCAACCTTAACAAAACATCAGCCATATTTAGGGACGGGTCCCTGAGATGCGGAAGGTGCCATTTTGAAAGACACAGTCCTTCAATATATTTCCTTGTTACTGTGTGTAAATTTACCGGAGTGGCTTGCCGTAAGCCCAGTATGGCATTTATACCAGAACATCCACAAGGGCGATTATTCTCATATGAGGAGTCTGGCAAACTTCCATTATCTGGAGATTGATTTCCGGTCCCTTTCCCAACCCCGGATATTCCCTGGCTTGCTATCGAAGCTGATTGTGTAGAGCACATGTACTTAATAAAACCTTGCCTTTCTGTAACCCTGTTATGAGGCGTTATTGCTGTACTTGCTGCCGAACAGATGTAATCTATTTAACGGCGTTCCACTGTTTCCACACTGATAAAAGCAGAAGTGAGTTTGGAGAATTGCTCAAGACCCACAGCGGGAAATCTAAAATATTCATCTTCACAATTCCATGTTGGCCCAATTACAATTCATTTTATTGTAAATGTTATCAAATTAAAAGTGAGGTGTTTTTCAGCTAAAAAAAAAATGTATCTCATTAAATTTGACACGTACAGCCCCTTTCCGGGAGGCTTGTGAAACGATGCTGTCCAATTAAGTACTGTGTGTGTGTGTGTGTGTGTGTGTGCATGTGTGCATGAGATATGGTTTGGGAAAATTGCAGGTCTTCCTAATAAAAGCTGTAATTAGTACAAATGCAGCTAATAACTGGTGATGGGCTAGTGGAGGGGATCATTTCCGTACTGCGTCAACAGAAGGACTACAGCAGGTCACTGCTAAACCATAATCCTAAATCATAAACCATTAGCCAAATCTAAAACTGGTATCTAAGAAAGGAACATGATCACGGTGCAAAAGACCTTTCTGTAAAAAAGAGCTTAGAATGTGAGTAGCAGCCAGTGGCATGTAACTGTTGAGCCAGGGGTGTTTGTGAGGTGTGTGTGTGAGGTGTGTGTGTGCGTGTGTGCGTGTGTGTGAGGTGTGTGTGAGGTGTGTGTGTGTGTGTGTGTGTGTGTGTGTGTGTGTGTGCGAGGTGTGTGTGTGCGAGGTGTGTGTGGGTGTGTGTGTGCGCGTGTGTGTGTGTGAGGTGTATGTGAGGTGTGTGTGGGTATGTGTGTGTGTGTGTGTGCGTGTGTGTGAGGTGTGTGTGAGGTGTGTGTGAGGTGTGTGTGTGTGTGTGTGTGTGTGTGTGTGTGTGTGTGCGAGGTGTGTGTGTGCGAGGTGTGTGTGGGTGTGTGTGTGCGCGTGTGTGTGTGTGAGGTGTATGTGAGGTGTGTGTGGGTGCATGTGAGCCTCTGATCTGGGCAGCCATTCAAAGGACACAACGGCTAGGATTCAATAAACATTTGCTGATCAACAGACCAAATTCATCAGTTTTCAGAGCGGGACGTGATCAGGAGCCCTTTATCTCCATCATGGCAGAGAATAAGAGGATCTCGTAAAAAAAAAATAATAATAATAATCGCTGGACGCAGAGTGCAACTGGGAAAAACTGAATAATAGACTGATGAAAATGTTGCCAGACAGACTGCAATTATTGGCAAGCTTGCTTATCAACAGGAATATATACACTAAGGGCCGGATTCAGAGATGGCCATCTTAAGTCATGCGCTTAAGTGCCTCTCCTGCACGGACATAACGCGGGATGAGATACGCCGTATTCTAGTATTCTAACCTGCGCTACACGCGTGTGTTTCTCAAAATGTGAGTGGCACAGGGCATGATATTCTAATGACTTGTTTCTTGTACCTGCCCCCGAGTGTCATTTTGAGACCGTTTAACAGAAGCTCAGAACGCAAACATCAGTTAATCCCTAAAAGTCTGTAAAATGAGGCCCATTGTTCCTATATAGGTCCAGAAAACATTGTTACTTACGATTAAATCATATTGTCACCTGTGTTTTAGGCTGTGGTTCATTGTGCAGATTTAATTTTACATTACCAGCAGACACTGTTATCTACAGCAAATCTTCCACAGAGTCCGTTCAGGCAGCTGGATGTACAGTATACTGAAGCAATTCAGATTAAGTAGCTTGCTCAAGGGTAAAATGGCAGTGCCCTTCCTGGGAATTGAACCTGCACACTTATAGGCTACAAGCCCAGTTTCTTACCCCTTATCCTGCAACTCTTGCAATTTGCTTTTACATTTAATCTTCTTAGCCTCTTTGTGCCTCTAGAATGCACTCCAATGTGCTTTTCATAATCCCCGGTTCAAATTATCCTAGTATCCCAACCCTAAATAAAGGCCCTCCCATTAAGACACTTTGCATACAGTATGTAGAAATCATCTTTCATGTAACCGTCACCACGGCGACAGTTTGCTGTGAACTAACAGCAAGCCTTAGAGGTTTGAGGACACAGCTGTACAGGGAATTTATCACAAATACATATTTCAGCAGCAGGGTGTTAATAAACACGGTGATCGTTTCTATTTCTGCAAGAGCACTCCAGAACATGCGCATGATGAGATGAGAACTTTCAATATGTGACAAAAATAATTTAGGTTTTTTTTTCATGAAACTGACAATATGTCCGTATCTGCCTTGCTGACAAAACACATTCTACATTGTCCCTTAACGTCTAACATGCCAGCCAGAAAATATATTACCTCTTTGCAAAAGGAAGTGGATATTGATCAAGGCCATTAACCCACAAGCCAGAGCCAAGCTTCTACGTTGATAAACTGATTGCATTGGACCATGGAGGTGCCAGAAAAAAACTATTTTCCCACTGCTTTGGTCGAAGCTCCCCCAATAGATTAAGAGTGCTTAGATCACAATTAACCCCAGTGTAGCTAGCAAGCAGTGCATGCTAACAAATAGCAATTAGCTGCAGCCAGCCAAGAATTCTCCCATGTATAAACGCAAGTTCAAATGTACATGCAGCATATTTTCTCACTCGTACTTATAGGTTTGGCAGGAGACAGAGACATGTCTCCCTCAATATTTGCATATGATATGAATTTCTAGACTACCTAGTATGCTTGTGAGACCTGACGTTTGACTAGGTGGTCCACAGTGCGTCTCTCCCAAAGTCGAAATTAAATCTACGCCCTATGTTTATATGAATGCATGTATAAATTTAAATGACGGTTGTAACTCTGTACTCTAAATAATCATGCTTTCATTCCTCTTTGTGTTTCCGTCCTCCCAAGCCAACCTCCGGCAGCACGACAAGAACCTCAAGATGTGTTGATCATGATTGGACGCATTTCATTTCCATTTTTAAAGTCTTATGTTGACGTTTGGAGAGCTCAGTGATTAAACATTCACCAGACTGGAAGCATTTCTTATTTCAGTTTATCTTTGCTTCAGATGACAGGAAATGGCGCCTTTTGCTGAAAGATTGTTCAGAGCAGATTTGGCCACAGATTGCAAAATAAATTGTGTTTGGGAATTCTATGAGATTATCAACCTCTTCAGTAACACTTCCCATCTACCCTGTGAAGCAGCCTCTGACATAAGCCATGTGTGCTATTAAATATTTTATATGTTTAAGCAATGTCATTACTGTACGGGAAAAAGTGAAATTATTTCCCTTTTGCAGTGGTGACCAGGATAAAGTAAGACGGACAGAGAATGTATGGGAATGTATGGGATTGCATCTCCATCACACTGCCGAGGGATAAGGCAGCCATTTGAGGGCCAAGACAGAGGGGTCAACCCCACTACCGTTTCAATAAGAACCAAGGGATCTTGAAAGATCACAGTGTGTCAGGAACTCAATTTTATGTCTCATCCTGCAGTGCCCGTTCGCTGTACTCAGACATTGGATTAATATACACAGAAAAGAGCGCCCCCTATGGGTTCACCAAACCACAAGTACCATCAAAAACCCGATTTTCCTTCTAAACAAGCCCAGCCCCACTTTCCCCGAGCTGTTTGTCATTTTGGCAGACTGTCTCGAAAAGCAATTTCTCCTGGGCTGAATACCGCTTGAGTGGCACAGTGCCCCTGAACCAAACAAACAACCAAATGCCCATCTCTTCACTCCGAACCCTTCTCTACAAACACTCTCTCAGCCCAATAATGATTTCAGGCTTTGATAACGGGCTGGGTTGGACTAGGTATTCCCGAAAGTAATTTCGGATCATTATTTATTTATTTTTATTTGTTGTTTGATAATTGACTGGAGATATCCTTTCCTATATTGCTATTCAGATATCCCTCGATGACTTTGTTTAAACAAATCTGTTTATTTATTCATGCATTCCGCAAATGATAGGATTTCAGGCAACCCTAGAATGAAACGGTTCGTAACTTGAAACCAGACATGCAGGCAAATTAAATGTCTTTTATTAAATATGATTTCATTTGTCGTTGTATTCAACCCCATGTAATTAAAGAGGACTAAAGTTGGACAGAAACATTGTGGTGACTTTAATCTAATTTGATGGGAATATTGGATAGAATGCTTTTTTTATGGAATGGTCGGGTGAGGGGGGTTGTACGAGTCTATGAACCTCTTCAGATAGGGGTTAGGCTCATTCTCAAGTTACAGGAAAGAAAACTGTTCAATAGGTGCCTGTCTGCTAACTTTACCTCCTGCTTCCCATGTTCAAACTACACATGGATTCACACAAGAGACCAGTCTAAGGGCTATCGTGTTAAACCAGGGCCCGGCAACCCTGGTCCTGGAGTGCCAGGGACATTTCTGATTTGTGTTCCATCTGAGATTGATCACAAGAGTTTGATGGCTGATTAAAAGTCTGAGCCTGAATATTCTGAATGGTGAAATGCTCAGTGCCTCCAGCACACAGTTACCTGGATTCATTACAGCAGATTAATTAATATGAATCCAGTTATGTAGTTATAGGTTTGGATGGAGCAAAAACCAGGTCTGTGTCCGGCACACCAGTACCAGGGTTGCCTACCCCTGTGCTAAACCGTCCACTTGATCCCACTGACCACCGCCACAGAGCTGCTGTAGTTCTACTTATGTCAAAACTCATCATTTATTGTTCCAGTAAACAATTCCTTTCCCTTCTGCCATCCCCAAGGTCATGTTTCATATTTCATTCAATGTATCAGATTATACATTTTGCCCAAAAAACTGTTTTAATGTTGAGTGGCTATTTCCTTTTGCACAATAACAGACACAAACAGCCACCGATTAATATAGCGGCACTATAATCACTTTTCAAGCATCACTGTGCCATTAAACAATTCCTTTCATGTGTGCTATCCTCAAGGTGATGTTTCATATCATGTATCAAACTATACATTTTGTCCAGAAAACAGATGTTGAGTGGATATTTCCTTTTGCACAAAGTCAGACACAATCAGCCAACGATTAATACAGCAGCATACAGGCTGTTTCTCTGGCTTAACACAACTCTACACTGAACTGCACTTGTAGTTTCAATGAACGCTTGACCTTAGACAGACCTCTCCCTTAAAGACTTCAGGATTCATTAAGCATCACTTCAGTTGTTTGAATTTTTCATTTTTTCTCTTAAAGAGGCTTGTGGGCATTTATCCAAAAAGATACATTTCTTTTCTTTAAAGTTTCAACACAGGAAATGTGAATTAGATCATTTAAGAAGATGTGAATTAGAACATTTAAGATTCAAACAGGCATTGAAATTAATTTCTCCCTGCTGAACAAAGACTTCACTTTTCAAGTGTTCTGCCAGTCCAATATGTTGCTGCCCTTCCTATTAATTAAATGCAAAAAAAAAAAACTGGCAACAATTCAGAATCTTTATGCAAAAATATCCTATTGATGAATGCCCGTGAGATAAGGTCAATGCCTGCGAGATATCCTTCGGATGTTATAGCTGACTTCACCCTCGTCAGCTTCGCTGCAAATATTAATTAGGCAGAAATTCTCTTGAAGGACAGTCTGTTAAATCAAAGACATGTCAGTTTGATCTATAACCACTTATGTCTGCTTTCAAGAGGAGTCTTTCTCTTTAGAATTTGCAGATCTCGCCTCCCACCTTCTCCTTTTTAAATGTAAATTCACTACATGTCTGAAAGTAGCTCATTTTCACTTCTCGGCTCTCGTGCTAAAGCTGAATAAATCCGTTAACGTTGAAGAAAATCAAAAAAAGAAAAAATACCACAACCTATCGACGTAAGATGCTCTTTCCTTTGTGCTTTTCCAGCAGGACTGTTTGTGATCTTGCTCACGATCCTGTTCAGTGCATTAACTAAAAATGTAAAAATAAAAAATTTAATAAGTAAATAAATAGTATAAATGTGAAAGTTGCAGGTTTGGCTGTGATTGCTGTTCTCTGCGTTGAGCATTATTCCCCAGTTTGGGCTTTGTCTTCTCCACACCTTTCATGTCTTTTTGGGAGAAACAAATAAATTTAGCCTGTGGATTTAAGGCCTACATTGCAGTCAAGCGAAGCACTGAAGAAAACAATGGAGGGTTTAAATGTGAAATGAGAAGAAATTATTGTTTTATACACAATGACGGTGGTAAAAGCAGAAACCGCTCTCCCCATACACATTTTTGAATATTGGCAGATTGCAGGTGAGATGCAGACGATTCCTCAATACAGAACAAAGATGGCATCCATGTTACCCAGATGTAAATGCAAGGAAGCACGAGCTGTTCAAATGTGCCCTGCAATTGTGTCCATCCCATGCCCACGAGACTCAAGGACAAATGTACCGTGTTGTGGGTGAGAGCAGGTGGTCAGAATAAATAAATAAAGCTGGAAGTCTAGAAAGAGTTTTTATTCATTAATAATAAAACTATTGTCTTTATGCCAGGCATCACTGCATGAAAAGCTGTGCTTACAGGGCAGACACTACAGTGCACTAATGTGAAAATGGACTGTATCTGTCTGCCGATGGAAACGGGCATAATCCATGCATGGAGGTGTTCTTGTCCAGAAACGTGCCATATATTACCAGATAGGGCCATTCCCTAATCGGAAATATTCGAGTCCAGAAATCCCAGTCAGACGTTTCTGGAAATATATGTATCAACACGGGAAACTACCGCTCACGACCGCCACATGGCAAATTTCACATAAATTTAAAGGCTCAGATATCTTCCACAAACTCCTCTTTTGCAGTTGATGCATTTCATTAGATACAGAATCTATAAACACAGAATCACCGTATTTGCCTTCTACATAAACACAGAATCACACACGTATGTGCTTGCAGTGTACGTATAAACACAGAATCACACACTACAGTACTTGCCTTGTGCTTATAAGCACAGAATCACACACTACAGTACTTGCCTTGTGCTTATAAGCACAGAATCACACACTACAGTACTTGCCTTGTGCTTATAAGCACAGAATCACACACTACAGTACTTGCCTTGTGCTTATAAGCACAGAATCACACACTACAGTACTTACCTTGTGCTTATAAGCACAGAATCACACACTACAGTACTTGCCTTGTGCTTATAAGCACAGAATCACACACTACAGTACTTGCCTTGTGCTTATAAGCACAGAATCACACACTACAGTACTTGCCTTGTGCTTATAAGCACAGAATCACACACTACAGTACTTGCCTTGTGCTTATAAGCACAGAATCACACACTACAGTACTTGCCTTGTGCTTATAAGCACAGAATCACACACTACAGTACTTGCTTATGCCCACATGCACCTCACTGAACATAATTTCACAGATGGATACCCTGAAGGGCAGCGGACACAGCTGAACTCAGGGGGTATGAACCTTGTGGGATGAAGAAAACAGTCCCACACAGACCTCTGCTGTAGAGGCATAGTTTATGGCCTGTGAACAAACAGATGGCGTATCCGCCATCCAAACACAATAACCTGAGACAATACGCAGGTGTGAACTGGCGCACCAGCCCACCTTAGCTCATTCGCTGCACCCACAATAAGACGAGTAAGTCCTTCGCCTTGTTAAATTTTTCTTTGAAGTATCCTAGGGACTCGGGCTTCTCTGCTCATCTTGGAGAGCTATCCCACGCATCAGTGGCTCCCGGCAAGAGAGAAAAAGCTTAAACTTTGAATTGTGACCCTGTGGAAATTAAAATCTTTATAGCAGTTATGTATGTAGAATTATATACATCTTCAGGGAAGATACATGCTAAGGGATAAGGGATGCATATACGCGATACATGCTGTGACCTTAAGCCTTTATCACCTGAAAACAGCCATTTTGTGATGCTGCTGTTCCGTGAAGAAAGCTGGCTTCTCTCCTTCTCCTGCCTCTTCAGATGTGAATATTGTGGGTGAACTTTAAATATGACATTGCCCACAGTAAACAGCCACTGCCAATGCTAAAGTACAATCAACGATGTTGTGCAAATAATTGAAAAGGGTACTCACACACAGGGGAAATAAATGACTTCCCCGAACATACGGATATATTAAACACTCAGAAACACAGACGATGGACTTCAGATCAACACAAAATGCGCACGTAATACTCAAGCTATGCATAAAGAGGTTCTTGTGGAAACTAACGTATCAAACTGGGAACATTTCTGACGCATCTGTTGCAACCCTTTTCGGGGGCAAAAGTAAATTAAACGGACAAATTCAGAACGCTGAAAATGCAAGCATCAAACTGACGTCAGTTCAACGGGGGGTGTCTAACAGAAGCAATTAAACTGTTTCTCAAGTAAAACACAAATCGGTTTGTTGTGAAAAATAGAAATCAAAAATCCCATCAATGCTGAAGCATCTGCAGCAGAAAATAAATTAATGTTCCTTTTTGATTTCCGACAACACCAAGGGTCTGACGCAAACACACCTTGGGGGGCCCTATCTTGCACCCGGCGCTAAGAGGCTGTACCCCAAACGCAAGTGTCTTCGCTAGTTTCAGACCGACACAGTTGTCATTTTAATGCCCAGCGCTCACGTTGTTTAAATAACAAGTGAACCACACAGTTTTGTCTGATGCAAACACACCATCTCTCCTTGAGTCCCATGACTCCACCTATGTACACAAAGGCCTGCATTCAAAGCAGCATGTCTCCTCTATCCACGGTGGCCCCCTAGTGGTGGCTCATCAACGTCCCAATTATAGTATTCACATTTTTCTGAAATTATAAATTAAAACCCAAAATTCTGATGCAGTTCTAAGGGCAGTTAAATGCAGTAAAATTCTGATGTTAATTACTAAAACATTACTTTATATCATTATCAGCCACTCAGTTGCACTGCAGGGCAATACAACAGCGTGGTGCTAAATAACCCTAACCATTGTTTACAACCTTCACCTTGCCACAGTCACAGACAATTACATGCATGTCACAAAAACTCTTGGTACCGTTTCTACACGCTAAAAAAATCATGTTCCAATATAGAAACAATAAAATATTATTCAAAAGTTGTATAAATAAACATTCAGGGCCTGATTTACTAAGACCTTTAGCGTGTGTAAAACCTTTTAGCACGACAAATGACTGGTCATGGTGTTTGTTTTGCACCAATCATTGGTTGTTTTATTAGTTTTGCGTGCGCTAAACGTAAATCAGGCCCTCAGTGGTATTTTTTCCTTTTCGCTTTACTATGCATCACATATGCTCCCAGATATATCATTATTCTTCTGCAAAATATCTGGTATAAATATGCTAAAGCAATCGCATATCCTACCTGGTTATGAGGCTGTTTTCTCTTATTCCATTCCATTGTGCAGCAAAGTCTCCATTTCCACAGTGACTACCTATCACACTTGCGTTTCTAATAAACCACGGATGTGCAGAGAATAGCTTTTGAATACTTAAATCAGACTCGTAAAAACTAGGCAAAAATTGTCTCTAGTGGGCTAAAGTAAATAGGATTAAATCTTACTTACAAGCAAATGCAAGCGTTACACTTTCTCTTAAAAAAACTCAGCTTGGCGCATTCATTTTAGTGAATGCTGAAAAACAAATCTGTCATTTGTAGTAGGCGGATGCGTTTAGAGCAGGTATCTCTGGAACATAAATTTGTACCGTTCCGTTGGCCAGAGTTAATGCTGCTGCTATTTTGTAACGTACCGCTAGCTGATTTAGCATCCTCTCAATAACATTGGGTGCTCTGAGCCCCAGAGTCCATCGCCATTCAGCCCAATCATTCAATTTAAATATAATTGACGGAATTGCAGTGCGCGAAACGAGGGTTTAGGTCAGGGGTCGGCAAGTAAATTTGGCCTCGGGGGGGGGGGGTTCAATCGGGGGGGGGGGGGGGGGTTCAATCACCTTTTTTTTTTTTTACAAACTTCGTTTATTTAACGTATGTACCGCGGGTGTGCGTCCGCATCCGCGTTTTTCAAACCACACACCACATGTTGGCTATTTCAGCACCTCGCGTTGTCCACCTACTTATTGCTTCACTACTGTCTGTGCGTGTCATTCACTCTCAACATGGATAAAAGTACAATAAGCATTCTTCAGGTGTGGGTAGATTCTCTATTCGGACATTATAGCCGATACGTGGGACTGTCGGTTCGATATTGTAAAAAAAAACGAATTTTTTTTTTTTTTTTTAAAGAAATTTTTTTTTTTTTTTTTTAAATCTCTAAATTATCTGGCGGGCCAAATATTATTTCTGGCGGGCCAAAAATGGCCCGCGGGCCGCCTGTTGCCGACCCCTGGTTTAGGTTAATGAGATGTAACAAAGGTAGATCGGCTACTTGTTACAAACTTCAGCCCTCGAAAAGTCAGTCTGTGTTAAGAAAAACCCTGGACTCTCCACACCGTTATGCACGCTCCAGGGAGTGATGTCACCTTCTGCGATGGATGTTCCATTACGCAAATACTAAGACGCGTCTTTCCCTTCTCACCAGTCAAATTAAACTAAGACGCGTCTTTCCCTTCTCACCAGTCTAATTAAACTAAGACGCGTCTTTCCCTTCTCACCAAATTAAACTAAGACGCGTCTTTCCCTTCTCACCAGTCTAATTAAACTAAGACGCGTCTTTCCCTTCTCACCAGTCTAATTAAACTAAGACGCGTCTTTCCCTTCTCACCAGTCTTATTAAACTAAGACGCGTCTTTCCCTTCTCACCAGTCTAATTAAACTAAGACGCGTCTTTCCCTTCTCACCAAATTAAACTAAGACGCATCTTTCCCTTCTCACCAGTCTAATTAAACTAAGACGCGTCTTTCCCTTCTCACCAGTCTAATTAAACTAAGACGCGTCTTTCCCTTCTCACCAGTCTAATTAAACTAAGACGCGTCTTTCCCTTCTCACCAGTCTAATTAAACTAAGACGCGTCTTTCCCTTCTCACCAGTCAAATTAAACTAAGACGCGTCTTTCCCTTCTCACCAGTCAAATTAAACTAAGACGCGTCTTTCCCTTCTCACCAGTCAAATTAAACTAAGACGCGTCTTTCCCTTCTCACCAGTCAAATTAAACTAAGACGCGTCTTTCCCTTCTCACCAGTCTAATTAAACTAAGACGCGTCTTTCCCTTCTCACCAGTCTAATTAAACTAAGATGCAGAGCAACATTCTGTAAATAGCACGTTGATTTTATTTGATGTTACTGCACTTGTTCATCACAGATTTAATCCCCAAGCGCTAATTGCAGAACAACATAAGTTGACAGCTGGGAGAGAGGAAAGGCGCTTTGTCAAATTTCTTATTTCCAACATTAAACCCCCACCCTTTACTGCCAAGTTTATGTTTTTCCGTAGAGACATTTTGTGAAGCAGCATCTATCAGAACAGGGCCATCGGTGGCAGGGAAAGTCAAGCTAAAAATTACATCTAAAGGAAGTCCATGTAGCTATACTGTGTAAGGCAGGGGTGCACAACCAGGGCTGATCCATTTCAGGATTTTGTGCCAACTTCTGCTCTTAATTATTTAATTAGCTCAATCATATCTTGATCTGACATTTATATAAGCACCAGCTACAGCTGCAGACTGCAAGTGTATCCTAAAGTTTTTACTGCCCAAGTACAGGAGTGAACCAGCGTAGATAATGGAGCTGTCAGAAAAATAAATCGAAGGTAATTGGTTGGAACAAAAACCAGGACCGGAGCTGAGCGCCCCTTGGTAATACATTTAATTTATGTAATCTCTCCTCTGAAGTGAGAAGACAGAGGAAGTAGCCACTTATTCCCTCAACAGCAAGACGGTTTCTTGGTTCACAAGGGTCAGTGTGCATGTGTGCGTATGTGCGTGTGTGCGTGTGTTTTGTGGGGGCCCAGTTGACAGCATGACTGATGTGTCTACCCAAAGAAAGCATTCCCCATCAATATTTTCATCAACCATATCAACCTGGAAAAGAATGGACCAATTCCTCCATCACAAACAGAAAATAGAATGGATGATCTCTCTTTCTCTCCCTTCATACCTTTTTCTCTCTCTCCCTCTCCCACTCCCTCTCTTTCTCTCTCTCTAGGGATCGAGCTGGTCATTGATTAAACACTCTGTGTGTGCAGGGATGAGGCCCCGTCACCAGGCATGTTTACAGTCCCCCAACTGCTGCTGTTCAATCTCTGTGAACACGCTCAGCCTTATGGGGAATTTTCTCTGTACCATACTGATGGACATGCAGTGAGAAGCAACAGTGCAGACACGAGAGCGAGCGAGAGAGAGAGAGAGAGAGCGAGAGAGAGCGAGAGAGAGAAAGAGAGAGAGAGAGAGAGAGCGAGAGAGAGAGCGAGAGAGTGAGAGAGAGAGCGCAAGAGAGAGCGTGAGAGAGAGCGTGAGAGAGAAAGAGAGCGAGAGAGCGAGAGAAAGAGAGCGAGAGAGTGAGAACGAGAGCGAGCGAGAAAGAGAGCGAGAGAGTGAGAACGAGAGCGAGAGAGCGAGAGAGAGAGAGAGAGAGAGAGAGAGAGAGTGAGAGAGAGCGAGCGCTCAGCCAGCAGAAGTGTAATTTCAGGAGTAGGTTGTTGAATTGTAACACACAGAAGGGAAAGACAAGCTGAAAAAAACTTAAAGTAAAAGTCCATTGTGGATTAAATTTTGTTTTCTCCTATGAGTGAGCATATTAGCGGTGTTACGAAGAACTGAGGATTTGTGTTTGAAAGCTGCTTTATCACCATTATAGGAACAGGTTTTTATGAGCATTAACCTAGAAAAAATTATTTAATAAAATATAAGCTCAACAAAAACAAAATACTCAGCAAGTACAAAATGGAGCCATTAGAGCAAATGCGTCTCTAATGCAGACACACACACACACACACACACACACACACAAAGAGAGGACAGGAGGGCAGTCATTAGTTAAAAGCATCAGGCTCAGACTATGTGTACAGTATTCACCATGGAGACAAACAGGGGAGCGCCTGTTAGCTGTTTTTCTTAATCCAAATCACTCACCAAGTACCTCAAGGCCAAACTAGCAGTGCAGGGCGGCAGTACTATACCAAACATGCACCATCTAGTCCAATTACTAACCTCCCAGCTAATAGGGAAACGCCCCTTTTAGTCTCCTCAAAGTTATGGTGACGTTCCCTTGGGACGTCCTAAAAAACATTACTAGGATGATATTAAAGTCCTAGAAAGGTCACCGTTTAGTTACAATGTAATATTTCATTTGAATTTTTAGGGGATGTTCAAGCAACGTCCCTATCCAGTTATGATGTGGCGTTGTGCTCACAACATTCATGGGACATTCCTGAAAAGTCTGTTACTGGTTACAATATAACGTCATGTAATCAGAAAGTCACTATAATGTCCCTGCGACGTCCCCATAACCTATTGTAATAACGTCCCCTGAACATCTTCTGAATGTCTGGGGGACGTTCTCTGCGACGTCCCGATAACCGAAGACCCAACAAAAAAAACGTCAAGGCTACATCCTGATGACATTTTGAGACGTTCAGAGGAAGTCATTTTGTTAGCTGGGCTACTAGCCCACATGACAGCTGGCTAACAGGAGACAGTGGGACGGAATCCAAACTAGCTGATCTGCTGACTGTGTCGGCCATTTTGCTACACTCAGTTTCAGGCTTTTTCCGTTTGACGCCACACACATAAAGACAGGATGATCACCTGCTACCAAGCACCAAACAAGCAAGCTAGTTAGCTCGCTAAGAGCCCCTCTTTAGTATTCGTCACAGGATAGCTGTGTGTCGATAGGTTTATTTGTGTAGTGGTATTTACCTTTGTTTACAATACTAATTGTTGGTTTGTTCAGCTAACTTTTCACGCATTGATTATAAATGGCCCTTCTGTACCTTCTTGATGATATCACACACTGATGTTCTCCAATTCTCTATGTCGCTCTGGATAAGGGCCTCAGCTAAGTGAATGTAATGTAAGATGATCACCAACCGTGTACCAACTGTTATTTAATAAATACACAAATAGTCAACTTTAAATGTTTAGGCAGCGATAGAGAATTAAGAACGTGAAGAATGAATAACTTTTTGCGCTTTGCCTTACTGAAGTGGACAGGCAGGCCCATGCAGTAGGCGCTGTTGTGTCAGCAGCAGCTCGACGGTTGGTCACGTTACGGTCCGTCTTGTTTGAGCTGCACAAAGCGCCATGTTGGGGCTCCTCTGCCTGCGGGTTCTGGAGTTCTTCTTCTATCAAGTCAGGGGACTGAACATTGTCAGACGCAGTTGTTGAAAGCGGCGTGAAGAAGTTGTTTTGTTTGGCTGCATTGTACCCTCTTAAAACGCTGGTGATTTGTTGGAAATCTTGCTAATACCACGAGCGTGTGTTGCTTACTGCAGCTAGTTTGCTAGGTGCCACATTTCAGAAGACTATTCTCTGTTATCTTGTACACTACACATTTTATTTGCGTTGGATTAAGATGTAAATATTCTATAAATGACTTTGGTCTGTGTCCTTCTTTTACCAAATGCCTTAGAGATCCATCAGGCACCTTTATTCATATGCTAAGCTTTCAAAAAGAGGGGAATTATCAATGCTAAAACTGAGACTCGTGTTTTCTACAAAACAAATGGGGGAGGGGTTGAAAATGGACCCTGTGTTTCAATCACCGGCATGGTGTAATTCAACAGGGGGTCCACAAAGGTACCACAGGTCCCCCCCCCCCCCGGTGTGCATCACCCTCCACCACCACGATTCTAACCCTTTCTAACTTATGATGGGGGGACCCCAGGATGCCTTTGAGCCTGGATGGGGGGGGCCCCTGGAGTCGTGCCCTGAGCAGATAACGCACAGCAGTGCACATGCCACACCTGGGACTGTGAGACAATCTCAATCCCCCCGCCTACCCACAATGCCCTGCTCCACAAACCTGTTCATTACCGGAATATTCAGCGGTTACCTCCAAATTTATGGACTGAGGACATAATGTAACCCGCCTGAATTTCGAATGAATTCTAAGTGCAGCCATTAATTCCGCTAATTAACTGCAGTCTTTCATGAACGCTTCCAATAACTGTAATTACTCCCTAAAATGAAAACAGCACCGATTGCCAGAAAATATCACCTTTTCACAAAAACTTCCTCGCTCACGAGTTCTAAGACTCCGTCTCATAAAAAATGTACACCTCAATATAGGCGTATGTCCCGCCTCACAGAATCCTGAGGTAAATTATTTATCAGGTGGCTCTCCGAAGGGTGTAGCCCCACACTGACTTTACCATTGCATTCGGAAATCTTTCTGTTTCTCAATTTCATTGCGCATTAATCACTTCTTCACAGCGAATGAAGTCGTAAACATCATAGCAGCAAACACCATGTGCAGGACTCAGGTGCTTTTAAGAGTCAGTGCACAACTCACTTTTTATTTTAAATTCTCTACACAGAGCAGGAATTGATTCATTTATTTATTTTTTTGCACGAGGAAGCAATTTCCTCAGGAAATGGAAAAAGCAGAACCAGTAAAGGGCATTAGAACTACCGCAAAGGACCAAAGAATTATTTGGACACGCATCCTGCAATTTCCAAGCCTTTCAGTGCTTTAGCTAAATTTAGCTCTGCCTCATTCTTTTAGCTCACTGCTGCTTCGTTCCGTTCCGGCGAGGCGACTCATTTAGCATCTCTGATGCAGATCTGTGCATTTCAGTACAAGTATAGGGGCGGCTGTGGCTCAGGAGGTAGAGCGGGTCGTCAAACTCCTGATCTCTACACTTTCTGAGATGGGCATTTCTGGGACTGCCCTCTCCTGGTTTGTATCGTACCTCACTGATAGATCCTACCAAGTCTCTTGGAAGGGTTCTGTTTCTGCACCCCATCCCCTGTCTACAGGAGTCCCGCAGGGATCTGTACTTGGTCCTCTGCTGTTCTCCATTTATACAAAGTCTCTTGGTTCAGTAATCAATTCACATGGCTTCTCATACCATAGTTATGCTGACGATACTCAACTCTTCCTTTCTTTCCCTCCCTCTACCCAACAGGTAAAGGAGAGGATATCTGCTTGTCTGGCCGACATCTCTGAGTGGATGACTACCCATCACCTGAAGCTCAACCTCGACAAGACAGAGCTCCTCTTCATGCCATACAAAACCTCCCCGCTACTTGACCTCTCCATCACCGTTGACGGGACCGTGGTGGCTGCCTCCCGCTCTGCAAAGAACCTGGGGGTGGTCCTAGACGACCAGCTGGACTTCAAAGACCACATCAGGGCGACGGCACGGTCCTGCAGGTTCCTCCTGTACAACATCAGGAGGATTCGACCGTACCTGACCACCTACTCCACCCAGCTTCTGGTCCAGACTATGGTCACCTCACGCCTGGACTACTGCAACTCCCTGCTCGCAAGCTTACCAGCCTGCGCCATACTCCCTCTTCAACTGATCCAGAATGCAGCTGCCCGGCTTGTGTTTAACCTCCCGAAATTTTCACATGTCACCCCCCTGTTGAGGTCACTCCACTGGCTGCCAGTTGCAGCTAGGATCAGGTTCAAAGTTCTGACCCTGGCCCACACTGCAGCTAATAGGACAGGCCCCGTCTACCTGCAGGACCTGATCCAGACCTATGTTCCTGCTCGACCACTTCGCTCATCTACAGCAGGGCGCCTCGCACTTCCCCCCCTCCGTGTCAATGGCACTCGCTCCTCCCAACTGCGGAGCTTTTCCACCCTAGCTCCCCAGTGGTGGAACGAACTTCCCATTCCCCTACGCTCTATACCAACCCTGCCTGCTTTCCGTCGTGGCCTGAAAACACACCTTTTGAGGCTCCACCTGGACTAATACTTATCTAGGACCTCATGGTATGTCTTCTTGTTGAACTGTGTACTCAAGTTTATACTATTTAGAAAATAATTGTAGTAGAGATGATTTACCCAGTTCACTGTGAACTGCACTGTGTTCGTTACTAGGGATAGCTGATACTGTATGGGAAGAATGTGCTTTCTTATCTGTTCTGTAGTTACTTCGATGACCTTTCTATATGCACTTACTGTACGTCGCTTTGGATAAAAGCGTCTGCTAAATGACTGTAATGTAATGTAATGTCGTCCGCTGATCGCAGGGTTGGCAGTTCGATTCCCGGCTCCTCCTGTCCACATGTCGAAGTGTCCTTGGGCAAGACACTGAACCCCAAATTGCTCCCAATGAGCAGGCTAGTACCTTGCATGGCAGCTGCCGCCATTGGTGTGTGAATGTGGTGTGAACGGGTGAGTGAGAGGCCATTGTAAAGCGCTTTGGATAAAGGCGCTATATAAGTGCAGTCCATTTTACCATTTAAGTATATATTACCTAGAGACAGTGACAGAGATGGACACCTCACATCGCAAGCTATCCCAACATGCTTTGCAGACACGAGGAATCGCCTCTCGTTGAAAATGAATGGAGGCGGTGTAATGGCGCGAGAAATGCACTCCACACCGCTTTCTGCGGGGCTTTGCCACGAGGGAAGGTTTCCGGAGAGGGGACGGGATGTGGGCAGGAGGGGGTGTGGCTTAACTGATGTTAATTAGAAAGAGAGCGGCGGAGAGACGGAGGGCGCTTGATTTTAATTACACTCTAACCCCAGGCCCGTCGCCGGGCAGAGCGCTTAACCCCCGCCCACGTTCCCGTTCACTTCCACATTCTTCATTCCGTGTGACATCTCCAATGTGCCCATCTAAACCCACACTGGGGTGCCCTTCTAAACCCACACTGGGGTGCCCTTCTAAACCCACACTGGGATGCCCTTCTAAACCCACACTGGGGTGCCCTTCTAAACCCACACTGGGGTGCCACGTCAGACCAGAGGAGCAAAGTGCTGAGGTCGCCCATTAAGCCACTCAGTCGGGAAACTCCGTTCCTTTCTCCCTGAGGTTCGAGAACTCCACTGGTTTCAATCACCAGTACTAGTGATCCATCAACAACATTCGAATCACACATTTGTGATCTTACACCTTAAAGGGTTAAATGCCCACTCAGAAATATCGGTTGCCAATTGACGAAAATTACGTGGATGGCAACTAAGGACTTTGGTGAATCATGGTTCTTGTAGTTTCAAAAGTTGTACTGTAACCATACACAATACAATATAACAAAACCATTTTCAGACATGGTTTATTTGGCAAAATGTTAGCTATTCTTTTCACTGTATTATCTGACGAGTGTGCACCAAGTAAAAATGACGAGCGAGTGATAAGTTGTTTCCATGGTCACAAGCTGCGGAAGCTGACTACAGAAAAGTCAGATATTAAAAACAAAGAAGAAGAATGAAATGTGGAAATCAGAAGATGAACAAGGAAGTAGTGTTGACCCGACACTTATTTTAAACACTTATTTTTCCTTTTGAAGTGCTTTTCACGAGGGTCTCTATTGTTAGTTTTAGTAGCATAATAATTTTATATTATAGTACCATATTTTTATCTTTTTGCTTGTTGTAAGCGATCAGCATTTTCTGAGAAACCGGTATTTACTGAGTGGGGCTTTAACAAACATAAAATGTGACAAGAATCCCCTGCAGGGATGTGGGGGGAGGGGCCTGGTTACAGATTCAGGAGTTTGAGTATATGATTGGTCATGCTATTTGTTTTGCACCAATCATTGGTTGTGTTATTAGTTTTGCGTGTGCTAAAAGGTTTTGCACACGCTCAAGGTTTTAGTAAATCAGGCCCTTGAAACACTGAGAACACTTTGGTACAAAGACAGAACTGCTACATCTGTTCCTCACGTGGAGCCATGATTCATACATCGGAAGATTAAAAAAACTGACTGACTGACTTTTTTTCATCCGCTGTGAGGTGTAGATTGCGCTAAACAACAAATTTAAGGGAGGAATTTGATATCCGTGTCTGCCATGCATAGGCACCGTACAGTGGGTGGATTCCTTACATACAACAATTTTACAAATGAACTGGAAGATATTTGGTGGCTTTACTGAATCAGGTGAATTTATTCATGATTTTCAGGAGCCTGGGGATGGAGCAGGGCAGCTCTCACAGAAATGGTGGGCGCTTAGCCGTAAGGAACATGTAGCAGGGAGAATGGAATATTAAATATAAAAATATTTTTACAAATGGAATTAATATAGGGGACCTCACCCACACAATCACGGTTTGATGTCTTGTCTCCCTTTATCTTTCAGATACTTTGAAATCTTGTTGCTGTCAGCTCTCCTGTCTGAGCAAAGAGAAGACCGCCAGCGGTGTCCATCAAGATTGACCGTTTGACATTTCTTGGTAGGGCTGTTTTTCCGCTCATGCAACGGAATGGCACCTGACTTCGACACATTCTCACAACACGATGTACGATTCTCAGAATCTGCCAGATTCACACACACACACACACACACACACTCTCTCTCTCCGTCTCACATGCACACACACACACACTCTCTCTCTCCCTCACATGCACACATGCATATACACACACACACACACACACACACTTTCTGTCTCTCACATGCACACACACAGTTTCTCTCTCTCTGTCAGTCTCTCTCACACACATACACACACACACTATTATAAATAACATGTAAGATTATACATGCATATCTACATTACAGGCTAATGTATCTGTCCGTCTTCCTGCTGGTGGAACCCAGGCTATCCATTCCATGGCTGTTGCCATGCAGACTCTGATTTAAATAAATTACCACGTCAATCCTCCTGGTGGCAGGTTGAAAATATAAGCCGAAATGGCCCTGTGTTGGTAACCCAATTCCAGCGATGCTGCTGACGTGAAGCGAGACAGATTCTGTGAACAGAACGCGGGCCCACAGAGACGCACAGGGACCAATACCGTCCGGATAAACACTCATCACTGAGGAGTGTGCAAATACACATCGCACAACGGGCAAACAGATTCTACATGACAACAGAGATCCAAGACAAGAGTGTGTTAAAGCACTGAATGTGCTTCAGGGCAGGGTCCAGAGACTGGCGCACACTGCAGGGAAATGCTGCTTTATTCATATCCGGTTAATAATGAAGAATAAGAAAAAATAGAAGAATGTTAAGAAGAAGAGTAAGAAGTTGAGTGATGAGAAAAAAAAGAACAAGAAGAATACGAACAGGAAGAAGAAGAAAAAGAAACAAGAAGGAGGAGGAGGAGGAGGAAGAGGAGGCAGAGGGCCGTTGAAGAGTTAATGCACTTCAGTGATAGATAGATTCAGTGCTGCTGGTGTGGGCAGTAGCACACGAGTGACTCACAAGGTAAAACGGGCCATTCCAAACCGGGCAGAAACAAGGGGGAAGGATGTCTTACAAACCGTCTGACAAGCACTTGATTACTGTATTGCTTTAAAACACATGCAAAGGCCCACTCATGAACTGTCCAGATTGGTGTATTTATGAGAGAGAGTAAAATAAAAGGCTGAAAGCTGTGTTGTCCTCCCGTCCATGCTGGGTCGACTGCCACAAAGTAAATATTTGTCACTGTAGACGAGCCATTTCCCAGGTTCCCCGAGCCTTGCCAGCTCGCTTAAGTTAAGAAACACGCCAGAATAACACCTATCGCAGTTATAAACAGTATCTATATATTTTTTTCATGCGCAAAAGCACACGCAGCTAGATTGTAGATTCCGCAAACAATAATGCATTAGAAATTTGGGACCCTTATTGAGAAACTCCAAGACATATTTCCTCCCTAAGAAGGTTCTAAAATATTAAATATTAAATTAGCATAAATGAATACAGCGATGTGAAAAAGTATTCACAAGCAGTGATGTGTAGTGGGGTAATAGAGGTAGGCCATGCTGTATAGCTCCAGGCTGGTAGCTGGTTTTTAATTTTTTTAGAATCCCCTTTAAATATTTCATACTTGTGAAATCTGAGAAAAGGGCATTATACCACTTAAATATAAAATATACGTGCTAGACCAGGGGTCCTCAATCTTATCCAGAAAAGGCCGGTGTGGGTGCAGGGGTCCTCAATCTTATCCAGAAAAGGCCGGTGTGGGTGCAGGATTTTCTTCCAACCAAGCAGTTACACCCGATTCTACTAATCAAGGTCCTTAGCAAAGACTCTAGACAGTGGTTGAGTAGGAGAATCAGGTGTATAACTGCGTCGTTGGAACAAAAGCCTGAACCCACACCGGCCCTTTCTGGATAAGATTGAGGACCCGTGTGCTAGCAATCCATTTTTATTTATATAGCACCTTTCATACATGTAAATACAGTTCAAAGTGCTTTCCATGCAAATGTGATTGCTAGACATTCCCGCGTGTTAATTTAAAAGTGACTGGTCATGTGGGGCGTGACTAGGCTGCCCAGTGTGCGAGGGAGTGAACAGCACCATATGAATATTATTTCAGTGAAAAAATCAGCGAAGACTGCTGGGAAGAGAAGCTCCGCTGAGAGAGTCTGTCAGACAGAAAACACAAGAGGATGAAAGAGAGGAACAAAAGGATGAAGGAGAGGAATGAACAGAGGAGAGGATGAAGGAGAGGAATGTACAGAAGAGAGGATGAGGGAGAGGAATGTACAGAGGAGAGGATGAGGGAGAGGAATGTACAGAAGAGAGGATGAGGGAGAGGAATGTACAGAGGAGAGGATGAGGGAGAGGAATGAACAGAAGAGAGGATGAGGGAGAGGAATGAACAGAAGAGAGGATGAAGGAGAGGAATGTACAGAAGAGAGGATGAGGGAGAGGAATGTACAGAAGAGAGGATGAGGGAGAGGAATGTACAGAGGAGAGGATGAGGGAGAGGAATGAACAGAGGAGAGGATGAGGGAGAGGAATGAACAGAAGAGAGGATGAGGGAGAGGAATGAACAGAGGAGAGGATGAAGGAGAGGAATGTACAGAAGAGAGGATGAGGGAGAGGAATGTACAGAGGAGAGGATGAAGGAGAGGAATGAACAGAAGAGAGGATGAGGGAGAGGAATGAACAGAAGAGAGGATGAGGGAGAGGAATGAACAGAAGAGAGGATGATGGAGAGGAATGAACAGAAGAGAGGATGAAGGAGAGGAATGAACAGAAGAGAGGATGAGGGAGAGGAATGAACAGAAGAGGATGAGGGAGAGGAATGAACAGAAGAGAGGATGAGGGAGAGGAATGAACAGAAGAGAGGATGAGGGAGAGGAATGAACAGAAGAGGATGAGGGAGAGGAATGAACAGAAGAGAGGATGAAGGAGAGGAATGAACAGAAGAGAGGATGAAGGAGAGGAATGAACAGAAGAGAGGATGAGGGAGAGGAATGAACAGAAGAGAGGATGAGGGAGATGAATGAACAGAAGAGAGGATGAGGGAGAGGAATGAACAGAAGAGAGGATGAGGGAGAGGAATGAACAGAAGAGAGGATGAGGGAGAGGAATGAACAGAAGAGGATGAAGGAGAGGAATGTACAGAGGAGAGGATGAAGGAGAGGAATGTACAGAGGAGAGGATGAGGGAGAGGAATGAACAGAAGAGAGGATGAGGGAGAGGAATGAATAGGAGAGGATGAAGGAGAGGAATGTACAGAGGAGAGGATGAAGGAGAGGAATGTACAGAGGAGAGGATGAGGGAGAGGAATGAACAGAAGAGAGGATGAGGGAGAGGAATGAACAGGAGAGGATGAAGGAGAGGAATGAACAGAAGAGAGGATGAAGGAGAGGAATGTACAGAGGAGAGGATGAGGGAGAGGAATGAACAGAAGAGAGGATGAGGGAGAGGAATGAACAGAAGAGGATGAGGGAGAGGAATGAACAGAAGAGAGGATGAAGGAGAGGAATGTACAGAGGAGAGGATGAGGGAGAGGAATGAACAGAAGAGGATGAAGGAGAGGAATGTACAGAGGAGAGGATGAAGGAGAGGAATGTACAGAGGAGAGGATGAGGGAGAGGAATGAACAGAAGAGAGGATGAGGGAGAGGAATGAACAGAAGAGAGGATGAAGGAGAGGAATGTACAGAGGAGAGGATGAGGGAGAGGAATGAACAGAAGAGAGGATGAAGGAGAGGAATGTACAGAGGAGAGGATGAAGGTGTCAGGGAGGTGAGGATTAAGTAAAAATGTGTTTATTTTCTGAATCCAGCAGTTCCAACGCTAATTGCCCTTGTTAAAATGTGCAGCACTCCGATTACTGAACACAAGCGTTATTGTGTGCAAAAACCCCTCACTTAACCTACAATTAAAATATATGTTATGATTTAATTTAGTAATTATTATTGATAATGACAATCATCAATTAAATCGCCAAATTCCTTGATTGGAACAGTAACCTGGTGGAATCAACCAACAAGTCAAACCAAATTCCAAATCAGGTCTTAATAATTTTATTAAATGAAAAACAGTCAATTAGAATAATGAATTGGAACCATACCTTCATTAATTACTGTAGGCTCAGTACTTATAATTTACAAAAGAAGACATTAAACCAGACTGAATTTAAATGACCAGTAAAGAGAGAGCGACCGATAAGCCAGACCTTGCCAGAAGAATCATGTTTCAACCCAGCAGGAACAACAGACAGGTCAGACTCCTGTATGACAAGGACTGGCTTATCTAAAAGCTGACCATTTACTGATTAAAGAAAGTGATCTTATGTTGTTGAAAGCAAGGCTAAGCACCATGGTATTATTAGCAAAAGATTCATGGTTTTAGCCTCTTTTTAAAGCCTCTTTCCAAACATTAATACATCAGGAGGTAATTCAGCTCTGCTACTGAAGCCGCTACAAAAAGGGACATTTGCTCCTGCTTTTCACAACAGAAGTGATGGTTGTACTGAATCCAGGTAGTAGTGTATTCTTCAAAATATGAATGGGCAAAATATTACGTCCATGTGATAAGAGCAGTCGTAACGTAATAGAGCTGCTCCAAAAAGGTCAATTACAAACTGGCCGGCCTCCACAACCATTATCAAGATCGACATTTAGACTTTCAATTGATTATTTCAATGGAATGTCACAGATTGGCATTCAAATTCATTGGTATTCTAAACCACGCTGGACCCTAAATAGAGTCTCCGCAGAGGCAATAAAACTCGCCACCCCAGATCTGTGCATAGATAATGAGCTCAGGATACAGATCTGTGCATAGATAATGAGCTCAGGATACAGATCTGTGCATAGATAATGAGCTCAGGATACAGATCTGTGCATAGATAATGAGCTCAGGATACAGATCTGTGCATAGATAATGAGCTCAGGATACAGATCTGTGCATAGATAATGAGCTCAGGATACAGATCTGTGCATAGATAATGAGCTCAGGATACAGATCTGTGCATAGATAATGAGCTCAGGATACAGATCTGTGCATAGATAATGAGCTCAGGATATTTCCTTTGATGTAGGGGGACAGAAACAAAGAGCATTTATATAGTCAGGGTGACCAGAGCAGGCTACTAAATACCAATGTAATATTGTAGAGACTATTAACAAGTTTGCCGCACCAATTATGTTGTCTCTCTCTCTCTCGAAGGCCGTAATCTAAGAGCAACATGTCCGACAAAGTAGAGGAACAAAAACAAACAGATGAGAGGAGGGAAAGACGAGAGGAGAAACACACATTTTGGTTTTAGATCTTCCATCGGCAATTGTTTCAAAAAAATTCAGACCCTCTTTGCAATCTCAGTTTCAAACAGAATTCAAAGGCAAGGAAACGAACAGCCCAACTAAGCCCTCGTCACTGAGCACATAATGTATATTTTATTTCAGTCATTCCGTTTCTTTTGCCAGACTTATGAAAGCTACATAAAGGAGCATAAAATAAAATGTTAATGAAAGCAAATAAACATGATCATAGCCATCAGCATGGATAGACGAGGGCATTATGGCTATTCTTTATATTTGTGATTATAGAATGATCTGTGCAGAATAAACTATGTATTGCATTCAAGCCACCACAGTAATAAAACTTTATTATTTTTCGGTTTGTTTTATGACTGCTTCAATAACTTTGTTGCAATTATTTATTTTCAGTAGTTTAGTAGTGGTGCATTGCTGACTGTTACGTGTGTCTGTCTCTCCCCTGCTGGGCTGTTGGTCGGTCTCGTTTCCCCATCCAGAGTTAATAGTTTGATTGGAGTCACCGAGGCCACGCCTTTAAAAGACTGGCTTACCCAGTTGCGGTTTTTGTTTGGTTCCGAGTCGGATGTTTTTCAACCTTCACGGCCTCCAACCCTATGTGTTGACTGGACCCTTGTTGCCACGGCCTACAACCCTATGTGTTGACTGGACCGTGGTTTTTTTCTATTTTCATATACACACATACATTCAGGCACCCATACATTCCCCAACGTTGTTTAATGAACTCCTATTCTTTAATTGCAACTCACGTCGCTGTGGATTTTTATGTTGCGGTCATTCAGGGAGTGGCCTTTTGTGCGTGTGTGAGTTTGTGCACGTGTGAGTTGACACACGAGTTCAGGTGTGTGTCAGTTTGTGCGCGTGTCAGTTTGTGCGCGTGTGAGTTTGCGCGCGTGTGAGTTTGCGCGCGTGTGAGTTTGCGCGCGTGTGAGTTTGCGCGCGTGTGAGTTTGCGCGCGTGTGAGTTTGTGCACGTGAGAGTTAACAGCCCTTATAAAAACAGTGCATTCATTACTGTTCTACTCATTTATGATTAATTTTTATTCATCTAACAATCTCCTGTTATGTTTGCTGCTGTTATTGTTTCAAATGTTTGCTGCACCACCCCCCCCTGTAATTAAAATGCAGTCTTATTGCTTTTGATATTGGCAAATAATTAGCCAAGATGCACGGAGTGGCTTGTCGCCATTGTTCCATCTCCCTGGGAACAGCTGTACTGGAGTGAATCCAGACAGTCGAGGGGCTGTTGGAATGTGATGCAAATCAAAAGTGGTAATTAGTGGCCCCGGCGGGAATGTTCATTTCCCACAAAGAATCATAAAATGTTTAGGTGGGAACAGATTCATCAAGAGTCATTTTTGACTGAACGCATGCAGATTTATTTTTTCCTTTTTGTATATAATCCAACAAACAGGAATGTGCACATGGTTTTGTGTAGCCCATCGCCCTTGGGTTTGTGGTGGCATTGTTTCTGGTTTGTGGGACAGATTGCCAGTTTGTGAGGTCAGAGTGTGGCATTAAAATAGTCTTTTTGAATCACAAACCTAACTGCAAGCATTCTGCTATCTTCTCCTACGGCTATAGAAATTTGTGCAAAACTTTTTGGCTTTTTTAATTTTTTAAAAGCACCTCAAGATGAAGATTTCCTCCAGGGGACTACAGTAGCGGGTGTATTGCTTGGGGAGATTTCCTCCAGGGGACAACAGTAGCGGGTGTATTGCTTGGGGAGATTTCCTCCAGGGGACTACAGTAGCGGGTGTATTGCTTGGGGAGATTTCCTCCAGGGGACAACAGTAGCGGGTGTATTGCTTGGGGAGATGTCCTCCAGGGGACTACAGTAGCGGGTGTATTGCTTGATGAGATGTCCTCCAGGGGACTACAGTAGCGGGTGTATTGCTTGGGGAGATTTCCTCCAGGGGACTACAGTAGTGGGTGTATTGCTTGGGGAGATGTCCTCCAGGGGACTACAGTAGTGGGTGTACTGCTTGGGGAGATTTCCTCCAGGGGACTACAGTAGTGGGTGTATTGCTTGGGGAGATAGGTGGAATTAACAAAGGAGGAGGTGTCAAGAGTTCAAATTCACAAGTGAAAAGGCCCAGTAGTTGAGGTAGGTTCTGGTGCTGATGGACCCTCAATGGTCAGCTGAAAGGCTTGCGGCCGAGCCCTTCTTCAGAACTCCCCGCTCAAGCAGGTCATTTCTGCACCGTTTGTCTGGCCTAAGCTTCGTCTCTTCTAGCTCCAGTCTAATTCTCTGCCAGTTCATTGTAAAACTAACATTGTAAAACTTCTAGAAGGTATTCCGACATGCAGACGGGCCACTTCAAGACTGGCTTGGGAATTTGGGAAGATATGGTACCAGTGAAACATTCCTGAAGTAATCCTGGATGGCTTGGATAGTTTGGCTAGAAAATTAAATAAAAACTTTTGGGATGTGCAACAATAGAAAACAGACATGCGGGTTTTCAGCGCAGAGACACGATGGGGCTGGCCAGCGATTCGCCCGTTTCAAAGCATTAATGTTGGTGGCAATCATGTTATTTTTCTTTACGTCTAATTGTTATTCAAGTTCCAAACTCTGGAGAGTGCCTGAGATACCCCCCTTTTTTGTGACTCTGGGAAAATCGTATTAGTCAAAACTTTATTCATTATATTCAATGTTCCAGACATCTCTGCACGTTTCTGCATTTGACTGGGAGCTGAAGAATATCTACTTTTAAATCGGCAAGCCTGGTGAAGTGTCCTGTTTGGGGGCAGTAGTTTGAAAAAGGTCGTCAGCCATGGCTGTGAAATTGTAACACAAACACATCAGTGCACAGCAGGTTTTAAAGTGCTATACGCCTTTCAGGACCTGTCTCTATCCTTCTGTCTGGGCACTTTGAAAAAGAATAATAAATCAAACACAAGCATAAAAGGCCTTTACTACTGAAGAATTGGATGAGGATCCATTTTTTGCCTTGTATATTTACGATGGTACTTACATGGTTGGTTTTGATTTAGCAGAGGACATCAGACCAACGCCTGCTTTGAGAATATTACATTTTGCCTTTCCGTTTTTTGATTTATTTATTTTATCCCCCTCCCCTCCCTGTTCATTGGATGTATAATCTATTCGGAGCACGTACCCACAAATAACAAGCGACTATGTGATTTTCTCAAACAGACAAAATGTATGTGGTTCATTCTGCAGTGAGTTCAGCCACCAAAATGAGGTGTAGCTGATGGTGTTGTGCATTATTAAAGGAGCTTTGCTAGGCTCCGTCACTGGCCAGTTTGGATTTCCTTTGATTTGCAGGGTGGATAGTGTGAATTTCAGAGCGTGTGTGCACATATTTCAGAGAGAATGTGTGCACATATTTCAGAGAGAATGTGTGTACATATTTCAGAGAGAATGTGTGTACATATTTCAGAGAGAATGTGTGCACATATATCAGAGAGAATGTGTGTACAGATTTCAGAGAGAATGTGTGCACAGATTTCAGAGTTGTGTGCACATATTTCAGAGACAATGTGTGTACAGATTTCAGACTGTGTGTACATATTTCAGAGAGAATGTGTGCACATATTTCAGAGACAATGTGGGTACAGATTTCAGACTGTGTACATATTTCAGAATGTGTGCATACACATGCATTGGTCTGGTGATGTAGTACGGAAGGAGGACGGGGATATAGTATGTAGTATGGAAGGAGGACGGGGATATAGTATGTAGTATGTAAGGAGGACGGGATATAGTATGTAGTATGGAAGGAGGACGGGGATATAGTATGTAGTATGGAAGGAGGACGGGGATATAGTATGTAGTATGGAAGGAGGACGGGGATATAGTATGTAGTATGGAAGGAGGACGGGGATATAGTATGTAGTATGGAAGGAGGACGGGGATATAGTATGTAGTATGGAAGGAGGACGGGGATATAGTATGTAGTATGGAAGGAGGACGGGGATATAGTATGTAGTATGGAAGGATGACGGGGATATAGTATGTAGTATGGAAGGAGGACGGGGATATGGTATTTGGGATCTGTTAGACATGTGGCAAGAAGATGATGAGAATTATAAAAATACAAGAGGGAACTGAGGTCACACAGAACTTGACACGTTCCTTTGACATTCAAGTCAAAATAACCCATTTTAACTCTATTGATTGTAATCCTATACTTACATCACTATGGTCTTCCCACTCTGATTGTGTAGCTATAAACCGTAGCTTCAGTGTAATAATGCTCAAATAGGATCTCTTTACAACATTATTTTACGTTTTTTATTATTTTATCATAGTGCTGTCAGTATTGTGCGTTTCTTTTAACCCCCTTCATAGTGCTGTCAGTATTGTGCGTTTCTTTTAGCCCCCTTCATAGTGCTGACAATATTGTGCGTTTATTTTAGCCCCCTTCATAGTGCTGTCAGTATTGTGCGTTTTCCATTTTTGTGGGCTAATGTGAGAGTTTTTCTGGGTCTTCATTCAAAGTTTGTTTCTTTTCCTTTTTATTTTATGAGGTTGAGCGGCTTTTAAAAAAAGATTTTTGTGTGTTTGTGTGTGCATGCATGTGTGTGTGTGTGAGCTGTAGACCTCTGGTGAAATACATTTCAAACAGCCGAGCCTTCTGGCCGAGGCTTCAGACCACCAGTCTTACTACTACTTATTTTATAAAGACTGAACATGTGAAATTATTCCTGCACCTGCCTTACATTAACCAATTTTTTTCCAGGACAAACAAAATGTCAAAACATTGATATATTCTTTGCGAAATGGCTGTGGATTTATGTGCCTACTCTGCTGCAGTACGGTGTAGCAATCTCCGCAGCGAAGAAAGCCGCGATTACAAAACTATTTTGTACCTTGTATTGTTGGAAGCAAGGCTGACATGAGTGCATGTTACCTGCCATGCCCTGCTGTTACGACCCCGGCTTGAAGGGCCGCAACACAAAGGACACAAACGCATACAAAATTAGTTTATTAAAATATCTAAACAAACTGACATAAAACAAGGGAAAAAGGTGCTGGTGACAGGACAATCCTTTGCCAGTGTGCTCCTGGCAGAGCAAGAAGAAAACACACAAACATGGGTTTTTACAGACTAACAGACGGTGAGACAACGGCCTCTGTAACCAACCTTCCCGAATTGAGAACGACACAAAAGTTTTCCGCATGAGAACGACACAAAACCCTGGTCAATTTGCCTCGAATGTCAACAGCAAACAACAAGATGGAGAATCAAAGACTTGCAAGGTGAGACATGGCGGTTTTTCACTAGGAAGCGTTGGAACCACTGTAACCAACGTTCCCGAGAACAATTCCAGTCTCCACAAAACAAAAACCCCGGTCAATTTGTCTCCAATGTCCTCTGCCTCTGGACCTCCACAGTTTTTGTGAATCTTCGTGTCCACACATAGCTACTCCACACATAGCTACTCCACACATAGCTACTCCACTTACTGCACTTACTGTGTGTCGCTTTGGATAAAAGCATCTGCTAAATGACTGTAATGTAATGTAAATGTAATGTCCACACATAGCTACTTCCGGGTATCACAGGAGCACATCAGACAAAGTACTCCACAAAAACTCAAGTAGCTTTCACAAGAGACAGATTACAACACAGTAAAGTAGCCATAAACTAACAAGCAGCTCACTACCGAACTGTTCCTTCTGGAAACGAGAAGTTTGTCAACTATTTGAATAAACAAAGCAGCGAGCTGCACTCTGATCTGCAGATTACTCCGGCCCGGGCCCCCTCGCCCTGATCTGCAGACCGATCCAGTCATGACCCTCGCCCTGATCTGCCGACCGCTCCAGTCATGACCCTCGCCCTGATCTGCCGACTGCTCCAGTCATGACCCTCGCCCTGATCTGCCGACTGCTCCAGTCATGACCCTTGCCCTGAGTTTATGTCCCCGACTTGACACCCATCGGGGAGTTTTTTCTCACCATTGTTGTGTTTCTTCTTCCCACCGGGGAGTTTTTACCTCATTTTGCTGTTTTTTTGCTAAATTTTCTTTCTGTTTCTCTGTGCAGCGTCTTTGTGACAGTTCTCTGTAAAAAGGGCTATACAAATAAAATTTTATTGAATTGAATATGCTCGCTTCTAAAATGGGGAATCACGTTGAAATACAACATATGTGCACCCCTACAGCACGGCAACAACTACAATATATAGTAAGCGCAGCATAGGCTACAACCTGAAACAAACGCCACAATACTACTTAAAAATTAGCTTCAGCATGGCAGAAAAAGCTGGCAACGTGCATGAAGTTAACCGAACGGAAAATTAAACGGTCAAAGGGAAAACAAACCAACCTGGAGCTAGAGAATGCCACAAATACATATGCTCTCGGAGAAATCCACAACAGGTGTCTGCAATTTCCAATCACAACTCAGGTGAACAGAGGGAAACTCGTTAGCATACAAACTAATTAAAGAGGTGCACTCATGAGGCAGCATAGGCATGCAACACCCGCAAAACAATGGGAGCATGGCCGTAGCCAGCTGTGAGGTCACAAAGGTCCGGACCTCAGTAATTATTTCATATAGAAAATGAATTTTATCAGAACTGTATTAATAAACATTTCAAAAGTGCAGGGGCCAAATCTTTTTTAATTATTAATATTATATATATATATACACACAGTGTGCGAATTGTGAAGAAAACAGACTGATTAGGCAATATAATCACTTATCTAACGTTAAAAGTCAAAATGTACAAGATGCGACCATTTATTTGTTCAATTAGCGGAAACCAACGTTACGGGTTTACAGGAAAGCAACATGGCCGCCGAGTAGCAGCAGCCAGCAAGCGATAGCAACTATGACGTAGCTACGCGTTCAGTCAGCAGTGCACTTCGAGCCTATCCTTCTACAGTCGCCGAGGCTAAATGCTTCGGTCCCAAAGTCAGAAACTAAAAATCATAAAAGCACCGAGCATTCTACTGCTTCATCTTCACATTCCCCACCAAAATGATTTAGCCTCGAGGCTAACGTTACTGCTAAATTATTAGCGCACTCTGCTGTTGTGAAGATGTCATCCATAGCCCATCCTAAATAAACTTGGGGCGCATTTTTATTGCCTTTAGCCTACTCAAGCTCCAACTGGACGGCGGGGATGTAAAATGAATGTTAAAACATGAACGTTTAGGTTTGTTTGGCTGCACTTTACTTTCGTATGCTCTGATTCTTTAGATATTTTTGCAGAAGCACGTTCGCAATATACGCCAATAGGGCGAGGCCGACTGTTAACTCAACAGACAATGTAAACACATCATTGAAACAATTGTATTGGTTGATGTACACTGCATGCATTTGAGTTGTGTAACATCGGACTTTGATTGGATTAAAATGTGACGTTAGCCTACTCTTTATTTTTGCGTGCATAATTTTATGTCTTAGAGTGGATGGGAATGCAAGCTACGTCTTTTTACAGTAGCCTAAGTGTTGTGATTATAGCAGGGGCATTATCGGGGATACAGGGTTGTGTGAGGACGGTAAAAGTGGGGCGGCCAATGGCCCCATGCCGCCCCACACCCCACCCCCCACCTCCCCCTCTTTCCGGTGCAAGTGGTGTAGTATTAAAGAAGTTACTAGTTTGTATGTTTTTATTTTATTGAAATCGTCGTCATCGTTCGTTCGTCCGTACAGGTTGAACATGTACAGGTAATGGGTTGTGTTGAGGGCGAGAGATTGCGGTCTAGAAAATTGAAAATTATTGGTGTAATATTGGTAAGATTTTTGATCATTTTTGTTGTTCTGCAAATGGCTTTTCATAGTCTTGTAATCGTCCATAAATGCAGTAAATAAGCTTAAATTACAAAAATAAAATTTGAAGGGGTGGGGGTGGACCCCCTTTGAATCCCCCCTCCCTGGAGCTCACCGATTTTAAAACCCTGGTAACGGGCCCTGAATGGAAGTGCTTGAGGTAAAACATTTCCACGGTTATAACCGTGACACTACAATAATAGTCCCGTAATTGAAAAAACTGAATGTTCTTCCAAACAAAATGTCTTTGGCGGTAATGTGGAATAGTCTGTAAAATGTGAAGTGCTCCAAGGGTGAGCTCGCTGAACGTAAACCAAGGGATAACTGTGTTTTACGGGAAATAACCATGAGGTGGTTTAAAAGAACAAAAGATGGAACACGCCCCCTACACCTTGAAAGTATTAATCATCTGATCTGCCGGGTACTTAATAGTTTATAGTTCTCATTATAAATTCTACTAAAATGTCCAAGCAATGTGGATAAAAGGCTGTCGTGTCAGGATCATGCTACTGTAAACTAAGCTGTTATTAGTGCGAGGTGTGAGCTTCTACTCATCTGCCTTTAATGAGACATGTCTGAGCTGTGCTCTGTGCTTTCATCTCTGAAAGAAGAACTCTCCCGCATTAGCGGTGGAAGTCTAGTGTTGTGATTTCATGTCGGCATGATAACTAAACTTAAACTTGACTGCCATTTAGCAAACTCTCTGGTCCAAAGCAACTAACAGCGCAAACTCAAGTGCATAGATCGGGGATTGACATGCAGGAATTCCTTAGAGGGGTTACGTATAGTCCCCATGAGAGAGCAACTGCAACAAGCGCAGGCTGGATTGACGACTTGTCATCTCCCTTATTGAGCATTAAGGCCAATTCATAGTTGCCAAAAAAAGTATACATACGGACATCCGCAGAGTCTGTCAGGAACCTAAATGACATCATAGCAGACGCAAAACAGACGTGCGCCCAGGCAGTCCGCGCAGCAGTCGTTTATTATGTCCGCACGGACCCGTCGTTTCACCTACAAGCGTACCTTCTGCGTATTGTAATCATCTTCCGAGAGGGACACCATTGTTGGTTGCAATTTAGTACCTGGTTGGAACGCTGTACTATGAAAGGCAAAAGTCCAGACAATCCAGAGTACTGTACGCATCTGCTCCCCATTTTAAACACTCGAACAGCCTTTAAGCTAAGATGTACAAACAAAATCAAAACTATCCAGAGGTGGAAAAGTCCTCCCCAGTATATTGTTCCAATCACCTGGATTTGCTAATTAGCACAATTCTTCAGCCGGGAGGTAGAACTAATTAGTGAAATCAGCTGGCTGGAGTTAATGGGTTGAAGAAACACATGGCAGGACTTTTACTTTCTGACCCTTGGGCTTCCGAAACTTGTTAAAAAAACAAACAGCTAACCTCAAAATACAAAATGAGCTGAGGTGTAGTCTGAAACATTGGATTTAAAAACTTGTGATTGGATTGTTCTAGAAGAAGGTCCTGTACCTCACACACACCTAAACTCAAGCCACACCACAGGTAAGCGTGTGCTGTAGGGCCGATTTATGGCACTGTAGGTGATGACAAACACCCTGAGGTAATCTGTGGTTCAGGTAAAATGAACATAAATTATCGGTGTAAATATTTTCTACATGTTGATGGTATGTTGTCGGGTGGGTTCAAATGCGTCACGCAATGCAGCTGGAACCGTTTCGAGTTCATAAGGTAATATTTGCTTTTTACACAGTCATGGATGTGTATATTACAACATGGCTACAGCCACTCCTCAGGAGTCTACCACTATTCTCAGTGCTGTGAAATTAAGGGTTAAAAAGTGCGCAACATTTTTTTTTTACATTTTAGGAGGCAGAGCGGCATCTAGTCACTGCTTCGGCGGAGTTATGTTTCTAGGGTATTAAGTGTGCCTAGCCTGTATTTTAATAGTGTATTTCCGCTGTTCCACGAGCTGTCTCCGTAAGCGTATGCTCCTTGACATTCACAGTGATTATTTTCATCCTTTACCACGTGACTTCCAGCCCAGAGCAGACTGACACCAGCAAGGGCTGCGAGGGGCTGGGAATGAGAGGGCGGGAAGTCTGGATCGTCCGGAGCGCCGGGGTGGGATTAGAGCTTCATTTAGAACTTCATTCATCCATCCGTCAGATGCCAGGCGTCATCGGCACCGCGGTTCATTACTTCATTGGCCCCAAAAAAGAGGCAGGTGACGAGCTGAAGAGGCACTGGATTCGTATTATATCTGGAGAGAATCAACCTTGTGATTCTGAAGTCAGGAGAAAGAACCCTTAAAGTGATCCATCCATGTCTACTGTATTTCTGGCAGCAGAGTGGTGGTTTGAGGCCCGTTTGATACCGCAGACTCTTGATGACTTACAGCCATTTAGCCAACCATGTGTTCCATACTATTCCTGTGTAATTTACAGCTAAATCTAGTCCCACCTCCCAATTCCCAAAGAGATGAATTCAAATGTAGAGAGGTTATACTACCACTTGGAAAAGTACCTGAAAATAAGATATCAAGAGTCTTTTGATGTTGCTGGGTCACAGACATCAGGAAGTCATGGCATGCAAAGGATATGCAACCAAATATTAAATATGATTACTTTATTTAAGTTTATATTCGTCAATTACTAAATGGGGGGGGGGCTTTGTATAAAAATTGAATTAAAGCTGAGTGTGCACTTTATCCTCATAGTCACTGTTTCATTTCAAATCCAATGTGCTGGAGTACAGAGCAAAAAATGTGTCACTGTTCAAATCCCTTTTCAAATTTGAAATTGCACTGTGTAGTACTTACATTCACCACTAGGTCTGTGGATGATAGAACAAAATACTTTCTCGTCTTTCTCTTCTCTGTTACGCAAACACTCTCCCACGCACACACACACACACACACGCACATGCATGTATACGCGTGCGCGCACACACACGCACAGGCACAAACACGAGCGCACACTTGCGCGCGCACACACACACACATGCACATATGCATACTCGCACGTGTGCACACACACACATGCACACACACTCAGACATACACAGGTGCACACACGCGCACACACATGCATGAACACACACACACACCCGCGCGCACACACATGCACGCATGAACACATGCGCATACGCACACACGCACAGCACTATGTACATTGCATGACACACATCATTACTGCGCCAATGGCTTGTATAAGTACTGACATCATTCTGGAGCCGTTAATGTGAAAATGGGTTATTATTAGTCTCTCCTCTCGCACGTCCTGGCATTACGCACTGATATTACCATCATTCAGCCAATCACAAGCCTGGAGTCAAACATCCCAACCCGCCCCCGATTTGATGAGAAGATCAACAGTTGAGATGAGGGGGGGTGAAGGGGGGGCAAAGTGCTCTCTGAACACGGCAAGGTGAGGAGGACCACGCCCATGAGGATCGATCAACCGTTGTTGAATGTACGGTCACAGCCCAAAATCCTCGCACTTGAGGGGACCCAAACCAGATCCAAAATGTATTTAGAGCAAAATAGTGATTTGGAAGTCAAGCAAAACCCGCATCCCCCGCTTACCGCTTTTATTGTTTTAAAATGATTTTAATGATAATGTTGAATCTGCACCTTGCTTCTCCCAACCTCAGTCCTCTTTAGCGATCCACATTTTACACTTGCTGTTGTTGGAATAGTAGTATTACATTAATGTGATGAGAGCGGTTTTTAGCCGATCATGCTAATCATTGCCATGTGCTTGCCATGTGCATTATGTACAATAGCTGGTTATGAAAGTGCTTCCACTGGGGAATTCTCTCTGCAATCCGCCAGGGATTTTGGGCCCCATGAAAAGATCACACATTGGGCCCCACCACCCCAGCACAATGTTTTTTGAGGACCCCTTCTTAGTTTTCCAAGTATTCAGAGAAAACAAAATGCAGTCTCTAGCCCTCATGAACAGATGAGCACAGACATTTGTAAAGAGAGAAAGAGAGAGAGATTGGATGTGCTTTTACTTTTTCACCAGGGTTTGTGGGGTTGCGCTCACTTTAAGACGTGTTAATTGCTTGTTAGCACTCCTCTCAGGAGTGAATCAAACAGGCAGCGCCGTAGAAAGGAAAATAAACTCAATTATCACCATCGCGCTCGCACGATTCAGGGATCTAATGAAGCACATCACCCAGCGAGCACCAGGAGAGCTCGCAGAACAACAGCCCGCTAATGAAGGAAGACTGATTACCGCTCACCCCAAAGTGCCTTTCTTCCCTCTCTCTTTGTTGGTGATAAGCGCCTTCGCTTCTCAAGAATCCGTCTTACCATTTAGGTTAATTGAACATGACTTATCCGCTAAACAACGCGATCCGTGCGGGCCTTTCTCTTGGGTAATTCATCCATAAAAACTCTTTATGAAACTATTGCTTCTTAGACAGGAATGAAATCCAGGGGGAGGATTGCAAGAATTTATATGGAGAAAATGATATAAGACAATGATCAGAGACAATGATCTGTGATATTAAGTTTTTCAAAGGCAGGACATTTAAGGGGAGTAATTTTTGTTTTTTATTAGGTCTTTTTTGGAGTAACCTGTGATGTTGGGAGAACATCTCTCTGCCCTTCCCAGGTGTGCTAAACCCTTGTGTGCAGAGGGGACAATAATATCTACTGGGACAAGCAGGAAGTAGGGAAGTAACCTATAACGAGCAGGAACTATGCGCTTGATGCTCGTATTTTACCTCCATTCCTGACTATAACAGGAACCGAGGTCAAACTCAATGCTGAATCAACGCCTGGACACAAATGTCAAGATAAGCAGCTTCACCCTAGTCACTCACACTCACACACACACACACACACACACACACACAGCTGTCCCCAGGGTCTGATTTCATCCATCGCAGAATTTCTCAGTCTGAAGAACCTCTTTCTGACTCAACGTACGGACCACAATTTATTATCTACCATTATACAACAACATCCGAACGAGTAACATGATTGGCCGAGACGCATTCCACCAGTGCCGGTATTTAGCATAACCGCACTCCCAGTGCGTCGAGCATTCTATAGAGCGTTGCCTAGGAAGCATAAACATTTTTGTTACATTTGGTGCAGATAGTACAATATCTGAGAAAGTGATTGTTTGCTAACAAAACACATGATGTGATTGTTATGAAGTTGCTTAGCAACAGGGTGCTAAGCAAGTTGGTGAATTTGAAATAATGAGTTCATCAAAAATTACCGTTTCAATATTTTTTCATTATTTACTAAATGTTCATGGTAACATTGTTGTATAAAAGCAATAGATCACTTGAGGTTAATGCATTATGGGATATATAAGCACTGCTGAGAGTACTCCGCAACTCAACCTGCAGCCTCATCGCTGCAATGTCACAGCAGAGCTTATATATACAATAACACACACCCTCTCCTGATCTATTGCTTAATTACTCCACAAATCATTATCTACCATTATTCCACAAATCATTATCTACCATTACTCCACTAATCATTATCTACCATTACTCCACAAATCATTATCTACCATTACTCCACTAATCATTATCTACCATTACTCCACTAATCATTATCTACCATTACTCCACTAATCATTATCTACCATTACTCCACCATTTATTATATACCATTACTCCACCATTTATTATATACCATTACTCCACCATGCATTACCTACCATTACTCCACCATTCATTACCTACCATTACTCCACCAATTCATTAGAGAATAACAATAATTCAAACACATTGGAACCTGATATGAACAAAGTCTAAAATGACATGGACAAGATGAGACGTCTGATATAACCATGGCAACAATGCCAGAAAAGGAACTGTGAATCTAGCTCGCGTCCAACTCGGAGGTGTCTGACAAGAAAGCAGATGCGGTCCACACCAGCTTGAGCGGACAGAGTACTCCGTATGCAGATGCGGTCCACACCAGCTTGAGCGGACAGAGTACTCCGTATGCAGATGGCACACAAGAAGCAGACGCAGTGAGCCCTATGGACACTAACGTTACCCTCACACATTCCTCAGGCATACGGACCAGCCATGCTACACTAAGAAGCTCACGGAGAACATGCTTTCACACTGTCCATCACAGAGATCACAGTGCCCTCCTGTGGTGAGATTGGGAGGTGCATCACCTATGCCCCCCTCCCCATTCCCCAAGAATTGGTGCAAATTTTAAAACCAAAAAAAAAGGCAAATTAATATGGAAATAAAACTGAAAATGCTACCGGGCTTAGGCGGTATATCACACAGTGTGCCAACAGGGTGATTTTAAAAATATATATATTTTACAAGAGGAAGGGCAACCAATAACACACACTTCTGTGTTATACAGGTAAACCAGCAAGAACATGAAGTCAACTCATTTCATCAGAATTCTAGTAAATACAATATTGGAACAAGGATTTTTTCTGGATATATATGGAAAAAAATGTTTTTCAAGAGCAACCAAACCAAAGCTTCCATCACCTATTCAATACTACCTTAAAATAATCTGGTAAAATTTGTAAGTGTTGACATTTACTTATTTTCATTTTGGATATGGACGAGACACTATATAGGTACACAGTGTGTTGAAACAAGGGTCACATATATAAACAGTGCTGAGCAGAAAAATGCCCTCAGAAAGCCGCGTAAGGGAGTTTCCACGCAGAAATTCAGATGTATAAAATAACACGTGCTGTGAGAATCTGCGTACCTCTGCACACGCTGGACATCATATGTACGCAATGTTTGGCGTCAGTGTGATATGGTCACATAGTGACCGAAAGGCAGAGGTAGATAATGCTAAACGTTTTTAAAGCAGACTTTCACCCTGAGCGTTCTTTTACACATTCTTTTACTCAGTTTTATACATGTGGCCCCTGGTGTTGTAATAAGTGCAGCGGTTTCTGTTGATTCTACAGTGAATTGCTGAACATTTCAAAAGCAAACTCAGTGTCAGTATCCCTGACAGGTAAGCCTTTCTCTAGAACTTACAAACGCAGGCAGGAGAAAGAAGAGGAACTTTCTGGATTGACATGAACTGATGCAGGGAGCCCGCCCAACTGTTGCCCCCAAGGGCCCGAGTGGAGTGTGATATTGACAGAGGAAGTTCAGGGGGTCATTACCCAGCTGCCTCCGTTTCCTTGGCTGTCATTTGATGGTGTAGGAAAGAGAAAGGCTGAATCTTCCCCGCATATGCAGACTGGCGGACTTCAGCGGCGTGCTCCCGTGAAGTCCGGAGCGGCTAGAGCTGCCCAATTCTACAATTCATCAAGTCTGCAAGAGGGCTCATACGTACTGTCATGCAGACTTCCAGAGAGCCCACTTGGGTGTAGTCTTCACCAGACTTTACCAGTGGAATTACCCAGAATTCATGGCAATAAGGATGTGTCGATATAAAAGACAGTGTCCCCATCACTGCGCTGGGGCATTGGGGTTTATTTGACCAGAGAAAAGATCGCCCCCTACTGGCTCACCAACAACACTTCCAGCAGCAACTTAGTTTTCCTGAGAGGTCTGCCATCCAAGTATTAACCAAGCCCACAGCTTATACAATTCTACTTTCAAAAGGGACAATTATATTTATGTTGGACGAGCAATTAGTTAGTGTTAGTGTACAACAAGCAATCAGCACTCTTAAAAGTAGGCGATAAATTTCAGGGTTTGCATGGAATTGTTTACTTGAAACTTGACACAAATGTTTGAATGAATTGTAAGCCTTAAATGTCATCTAGATAATATTTTATCATCACAACAGCACAACATTCGCAGTTTAAATGTCAGATGTCACAAAGCCATAGCACCCTGAGTGAAACGTCTCGCGTCATATATTGCACCTTCTTTGCTGACGAAAGATGTGCGTTGCCGTTCACCTTTGTGAAAGATAGGGCAGGCGGATTATACTACTCGTCACTGAAAATCCATGTATTTGTGATATGAAATCGGAATCAAACCTACGTCCCATTTGAGTTCCTGGACCAAACGATTAACATGTCTCGAGTAGGCTAACAACCAAATGTAAAAGTTGACCAAAGATTTAGCTATAATGTAGATATCTGTCCAGCAAGCTGATATTAAAAATGGACTGAAGTGTAACTGAATCAGCACACTGGACATCGACATTGGCGCTTTAGCGTATCACTGCACCAACAAAAGAGCGTGTCCTCCCAGCGCTTATGGCCGCAAATAAGCGTTTGGCACCTGGTTCTTTTAATCTGGATGTAGGTGCCCGGTGGAGACGCCCCCTAACCGCCCTGTCTATGCTGAGTGGGGGTCTTCACCGAACGAAATGCCAACAGTGCATCGCAAACTTGTTTGATACACCTGAAAAAGTTCAATATTTTTTGTCACTCATGTCAGAAAGTGAAACTCATATATTATATAGATTCATTACACATAGTGAAATATTTCAAGCCTTTATTTCTTGTAATTTTGATGATTATGGCTTACAGCTAACGAAACTCAAAATTCAGCGTCTCAGAAAATTATATTTTGCTTTAACATATTTTTAAAGTATCATATTTAATATTTGGTCGCATATCCTTTGCATGCTGTTACTTCCTGAAGTCTGACCAATCAACATCAAAAGGCTCTCGATATCTTATTTTCAGGTACTGTTACAAGCGATACTATAACCTCTCTGCATTTGAACTGATCTCTATGGGGATTGGGGGGTGAGACTAGATTTAGCTGTAAATTACACTGGTACAGTATGGAACACATGGCTGGCTAAATGGCTGTAAGTCATCAAGGGTCTGAGCTATCGAACAAGCCCCAAACCATCACTCTGTTGCCAGATATGGATGGATCACTGCAAGGGTTATTTCTCCTGACTCATTTTCCTATAGAACTCTATGGGGAAAAAAGTCAGGAGAAACCACCCTTAAAGGGATCCATCCACATCTACTCCATATCTGGCCGCAGAGTGATGGTTTGGGGCTCGTTTGATATCTTAGACCCTTGATGACGTACAGCCATTTCGCCAGTCATGTGTTCCATACTGTACCAGCGTAATTTACAGCTGAATCTAGTCTTACCCCCCAATTCTCATAGAGATCAGTTCAAATGCAGAGAGGTTATAGTATCGCTTGTAACAGTACCTGAAAATAAGATATCGAGAGTCTTTTGATGTTGATTGGTCACAGACTTCAGGAAGTAACAGCATGCAAAGGATATGCGACCAAATATTAAATATGATACTTTAAAAATATGTTAAAGCAAAATATTCAAATTTTCTGAGACACTGAATTTTGGGTTTCATTAGTTGTAAGCCATAATCATCAAAATTACAAGAAATAAAGGCTTGAAGTATTTCACTATGTGTAATGAATCTATATAATATATGAGTTTCACTTTCTGAAATGAGTGACAAAAAATATTGAACTTTTTCACGATATTCAAATTTTTTGAGCTGCACCTGTATATGCTCCAATTCCATTTACTGCGTAAACGTTGCCCATTAATGGAGTATATAGTGTGCAACTTTCTTTTTTTCTTTCTAATATTATTAAGAAAGTAAAAAAACATATTTTGGGTTCATTCTGAAACTGTGGCGGGCTTCCAGTTTAGTAATTCATTGGAAACATTCAAGATTTTCCGGCACCCCAACCCCACCACTATCCTTACGACAGGGGCGCCCACACTCGGTTCTGGAGATCTACTCACCAGGTGACTTTACTGCTTGCCCTGCAATCTGAGAGCAAAGAGGATTGGGTTAACTAGTTCAATTAAGGAGGTGATCTAGATAGCCGTAAGGAGTGCATCTAGATAGCCGTTGACTTTTTCTGCCGCGGACTGGTAAAAGTATCTTTAAACTTTCAGTTCCAGCTGTGTATTAGTAATTGAACCGCTCTGTAGTCATTTGTGTAGCTGATGTAAATTTCAGTAGTTAGTTATTTGTTTAAAGTTGATTTGTAGCCACATTAAGGCTAGAATCTGCGCTTTTGTGTTGCTAATCGTAACGAGATTCACCGGAGCGATTTAGCCCTGCAAGCAGCTGATTGCAATCGGCAATTAGCAAATAGTGCATAAAGTAAAGCCGAGGCTGCCGTAAGTACGGCAGCCTCATCAGCAATTTGTATGACTTTGTTCTTATCTTTTCACCACCTACCATGTGTTTAACCCCCATTTCTCTGTGCTACATACCTCGCGTCTGGAGGTCCAACCACCGCAGGCGCTGCCCGGCTAACCTGGTTTGCCCACCCCTGTCCCTTCATAAGGAACTCTCAGTGGTGGGTGGACTATGGAACTGCCGCTCAGCGGTCCAGAAAACTGACTTCATCACTGCCTATGCTAAGGCGAAGTCCCTCCACTTCCTGGCTCTCACTGAGACCTGGATCACTCCAGATAACACAGCCACTCCCGCTGCTCTGTCTGCCGGCTATTCCTTCTCCCACACCCCCAGGGCCTCTGGCCGAGGCGGGGGTACTGGGTTGCTCATTTCCCCAACCTGGAAATTTTCTATTCACACTACACGCTGCCTGAAATTCTCCTCTTTTGAGTTTCATGCAGTCACTGTAACCCACCCGTCTACACTTAACATTGTAGTTCTCTATCGCCCTCCAGGTCCGCTCGGTGCTTTCCTGGATGAACTGGACACTCTCCTGAGCTCCTTCCCTGAGGATGGCACCCCTGTAATCCTACTGGGAGACTTCAACCTCCATCCTGAGAGTTCTCAGCTACCCAGTGTCGCCTCGCTCTTCCAGTCCTTCGCACTCACTCAATCCCCATCGCCTGCCACCCACAAGGCTGGTAACCAACTAGACCTTGTACTCACCAGGAGCTGCGCCACGTCTGAACTCACGGTGACCCCGCTCCACGTATCGGACCATTTCTTTATTTCATTCTCTCTTTCCCTCCCGCTCTCCCTCAACCCTACTAACGACCCACCCACTGTTATGTTCAGGAGAAATCTCCGCACCCTCTCGCACTCCTCCCTCACTACTTCCGCTCTCTCTAAACTTCCTCCTCCCGCTTCTTTTGCGAATATGCATGTTGATGTTGCCACCTCTATGTTTAACTCCTGCCTCTCTCAGTCTCTCAACTCACTTTGTCCTCTTGTCTCCAAAACAGCTCGACCATCACCCCCCTCCCCGTGGCTGACAGATTCTCTCAGATCCAGCAGAACCCTGCTGCGAGCCGCTGAGAGAAAGTGGAGGAAATCCAGATCCCCAGATGACCTGGCCTCCTATCACACTCTGCTGGCAGCCTTCACAGCTACAACTACATCGGCTAAGGCTTCTTTTTTTCAGTCCAGAATTAATGCATGTGTGTCTAATCCACGGAAACTCTTTTCCACCTTCTCCTCCCTGCTTATCCCCCCTCCGCCCCCTTCACCCTCCTCCCTCTCTGCAGATGACTTCCTAACCCACTTCGAGGGGAAGGTGGCCATGATCCGCAACTCCTTCACACCTCAGGTGACACCCCACATCCCCCGTACCGAACCCATCGCCACGCTGTCGTCCTTCAAGACTCTGGAGGAGGCAGATGTGCTCCAACTCATGACGCACCAGCGCGCAACCACCTGTGCGCTGGACCCCATCCCGTCGGCAGTCCTCCAGTCAATATCCGCTGAGCTTGTTCCATACCTGTCTTCTATTATCAACACCTCCCTAACCTGTGGCCATGTCCCTGCTGTTTTTAAGACTGCCCGTGTAACCCCACTCTTAAAAAAACCTAGCCTGGACCCCTCTGATGTCAGGAACTACCGTCCTGTATCCCTCTTGCCCTTCCTGTCCAAAACCCTTGAACGAGCTGTACATAACCAACTGTCTGTTTTTCTCCACCAGAATAACCTGCTTGACCCCCATCAGTCCGGCTTCAGAACCGGACATTCCACTGAAACTGCTCTCCTGGCCGTGACCGAGGCACTCTCCAATGCTAGAGCCTCATCCCTCTCCTCTGTCCTGATTCTACTTGACCTGTCAGCAGCATTTGACACGGTCAACCACAAACTCCTGATCTCTACACTCTCTGAGATGGGCATTTCTGGGACTGCCCTCTCCTGGTTTGTATCGTACCTCACTGATAGATCCTACCAAGTCTCTTGGAAGGGTTCTGTTTCTGCACCCCATCCCCTGTCTACAGGAGTCCCGCAGGGATCTGTACTTGGTCCTCTGCTGTTCTCCATTTATACAAAGTCTCTTGGTTCAGTAATCAATTCACATGGCTTCTCATACCATAGTTATGCTGACGATACTCAACTCTTCCTTTCTTTCCCTCCCTCTACCCAACAGGTGAAGGAGAGGATATCTGCTTGTCTGGCCGACATCTCTGAGTGGATGACTACCCATCACCTGAAGCTCAACCTCGACAAGACAGAGCTCCTCTTCATGCCGTACAAAACCTCCCCGCTACTCAACCTCTCCATCACCGTTGACGGGACCGTGGTGGCTGCCTCCCGCTCTGCAAAGAACCTGGGGGTGGTCCTGGACGACCAGCTGGACTTCAAAGACCACATCAGGGCGACGGCACGGTCCTGCAGGTTCCTCCTGTACAACATCAGGAGGATTCGACCGTACCTGACCACCTACTCCACCCAGCTTCTGGTCCAGACTATGGTCACCTCACGCCTGGACTACTGCAACTCCCTGCTCGCAAGCTTACCAGCCTGCGCCATACTCCCTCTTCAACTGATCCAGAACGCAGCTGCCCGGCTTGTGTTCAACCTCCCGAAATACTCACATGTCACCCCCCTGTTGAGGTCACTCCACTGGCTGCCAGTTGCAGCTAGGATCAGGTTCAAAGTTCTGACCCTGGCCCACACTGCAGCTAATAGGACAGGCCCCGTCTACCTGCAGGACCTGATCCAGACCTATGTTCCTGCTCGACCGCTTCGCTCTTCTACAGCAGGGCGCCTCGCACTTCCCCCCCATCCGTGTCAATGGCGCCCGCTCCTCCCGACCGCGGAGCTTTTCCACCCTAGCTCCCCAGTGGTGGAACGAACTTCCCATTCCCCTACGCTCAATACCAACCCTGCCTGCTTTCCGTCGTGGCCTGAAAACACACCTTTTCAGGCTCCACCTGGACTAATACTTATCTAGGACCTCATGGTATGTCTTCTTGTTGAACTGTGTACTCAAGTTTATACTATTTAGAATAGCATTGTAGTAGAGATGATTTACCCAGTTCACTGTGAACTGCACTGTGTTCGTTACTAGGGATAGCTGATACTGTATGGGAAGAATGTGCTTTCTTATCTGTTGTGTAGTTACTTCGATGACCTTTCTATATGCACTTACTGTACGTCGCTTTGGATAAAAGCGTCTGCTAAATGACTGTAATGTAATGTGATTACAATCAGGTGGTTAAATACCTGGTTGAAAGTAAAACGTTCAGAATACATTTATTTCAGAATAGTCACATACAGTATATGCATAATACACATAAAATAAGTTGCCTAATGTATTTAACTCGATTCACTTTGCCCCTAATGATGAGACGTATCTGTCCCAATTACAGTATTCATGTTTGTCTGAAATTATAAACTGCAGCTTTAAAAAAACCCGTAAATTTTGACGCAGAATTGTTTCAAAGGGTAGCCGCTTGCGAAAACCTCAGCTTCTCCAGTTACACTGCAGGGCAATAAAATAAAAGGATGCTATTAATTGCCCAAAGCACTTATGACCCGAGTCTCGCCACAGCCACAGACTGTAAAATGCACCAATTTTACATGCTATGAAAATCATGTTCAGATATAGAAACAATATATATATTTTTTTTTAAGTTGTAGCCTACAAATAAGAATTCTGTTGCAGTTGCACGTTTGAGGAAACGTCTTATATCCGTCCCTCATGGCAGGAATCCACGCACAATGTTACATTAGAATAGAGAGGTAAACGTCAGTACTGCAATGCAGTTTTGTTTTGAATATCCGCTGACGCTGGTAAAATAGGAAACGAATCAATCAGCAAAATTAAAAGCTGCATAAACGCTATACTAACGCTGGCACTGGTGCATAAATGGCAATTTAGAGGTGGGTAAACGCTATTTCGGAAATCGAGAGGTGCATAAACGTCAGTCGAGCTAGTATACCCGCACCAGCGTGCAGTGACAGCCGTGCATTACTACGTCTGCTAACGTAAAAGGCTCCCTTTTAATTGGATGGAGTAAACTGCTTATCACAATCAGTGCAGCGTCTTTGCGCCAAATTCGTACTGCTGCCTTGAAATGCTCGTCCTCGTAAACTAACTTTAGATTGTTAACCAAACTTAGCCCCGTTGCCATCCGTTGAGCGAAGCTAACGTTATCAACTGATGGCAACAGGAGAGGTGGGAGAGCCCCGCTCCCCCGCGCCCTACTACCACTACACCACTGTTCACGCCCGATGAGTGGACTCGTTTTGAGTCGTTATGTCGGGCTTTCCTGCATCACGTGGGTTTGTGCAACATTATAGCAGAACACGCCCATTCGGTCATGGTCGAGAGGCCTCCCGCTTGCAAAACGAGTCCACACATTGCAAAAGATGGTGGCGCGGGAAAGATGGTCATATTTGATGTCCAATGAGGCAGGACCAAACCGAATAGTTGCATCCAATCAGATTTCACATTTTTAAAGTAAATCTTTTTGGATGCCCAGTGTTGATATCTGACAGCATACACATCCACCAGGAACCCAAGCAGCCATCTAGTGGGCAAACATACAGAAAATATTCCTGTACACAGCTCTCATGTAGGACATAGGCAAAGTACCATATTATAAATCCAGTCATAACTTGCTGAATTAGTGAGCAGGAAACTAATGAGCACATTATGCAGACAGTTTAAAAATAAACCCAATTCATGCTGCAATTATCTAAATTCCCCTCTCAAAACTAGGTGGTCAGACCTGGCAAGATGGTTTTCTCTATGACCTCCAAAATAAAAACTGTAAACTTTATTAATATTCAATCCATAAGCCTATCGAAATATCTTTTAACATGACTTAACATGTTCTTATTTGTACACAAAATGAGTGCACAAGTCTTGGTGCTGAGACAACTTTGACCTGAAACCCCCAGAGACTGAAAGTGCAGGAGACGGAGGTGAGGTCATTTACGTTAGGGAAGCACCATCAAATCCGCGTCGCCTTTGAGTACGTTTGGTCTGCAGAACGCGAGGGCGTGGCCCTCTTCTTTCTGAGCCACTGTCACTCGTCAGAATGATAAAACAGACTCTGCAGGGGTACAAGAAGTCTGTGCCTATCGCATGCAAGCAGTGATCATGCTGGCTGCCGTAGCACATTCCTTCAATCAGACTTATGCACTTTCTGCAGTTTAAGCATCTGGACTGTCTGCTTACCCTCCCCTGAGCTGCCTTTCACATATAGCCCTGGTGAGATGTTTGAGTGACACATACTGTATATAACAACAGTGTCTTTAGGACAGTGTGGAACTCTTATTCAGAGCAAATTACACGTTACATTCTTTTTACATGCAAGGGTGCAATGGCAGTGTCCCGTACCCCACCTGGGAATGAAACCCGCAACCTTAGAGTGGCCAGCACCACACACACACGCACACATGTACACACAGGCACACGCACATACACACACACACACACACACGTGTACACACACATAGGCACACGCACGCGAACACACACACACACACACAGGGCGCTACGGAGTTTTTCCTTATTTGTTGAGTGCCTGACTGCCATCTCTCCACATCTCCCAGGAGGCCCCAGGCAGTGCGATGCCTCTCTCTCTGGAAAGGTGCTAGCTGTTTAGTCTCAACATTAAGCCGTTTAATCAGGTCCCGCCCAGGCGGCCATAACCAGCAGCGGAGGAGTTTTAATAATAGATGACCTCCGTGTTCTTTTGCTGAACAGTTCTTAATTAAAACTGCTCTTTTAGAAGAGGCTTCAGATCCCCCACAGATAATGAATATTCACGAGCTCATTAGCGGACAGGATGCTTATGCTGGCGAGAAGATTGCCTTCCCCGTCTGTGCTTCGAGCAGAAAGACCGGCTCAACAGGCCTCCTGGTTTATTATTAATGTGCAGGGGCCGGAACCAGATTCTTATCTCTATTACTATTATTATTATTATTATTATTATTCAGCATTTTTCCCTTTTCTGGAAAAATGGCCATTCAAGTCTTTCAAACATTTAAAAAATCTTTTCATGAACGAAGTCCAATGGAGAGAAAACAGTGATACATAGTAACATGTTTGTTTTCTGAATAGGAAAAAAGGGAAAGTTCCTACATTAAAAAAAAAACATCCGTGCTACATGCAAATGAATAAGCACCATATATAACACAATGTGCCAATGAGGCTGTCGTGTCATGCTAATCATTCTCAGACTTGCTGGGTCAAACGTATAGATGTGTACCAATTTTGAGCATGATCAGATAAAGAGACTCACACCGCTCGATGGGTTTTTTGTTTCCTTCATAAAATAGGGACACTCCCCACCCCACTCTCATAGTGAACAGAACTCCAGAGAGACGGACACAGTTCCCTCATCTTGCCACAGGAGGGCGAATGCCTCTGAAAGCTGCTTGATTAGATTTCACAACTGATGGATGCCTCTCTCAGAGCTTCAGCTTGAGTTTCTTCAATTCGAATGCGGCTCTTAAACTCATTTTTCTGATTCGCTTTACCCTGCATTTATCTTTTAAATGCTTGTTATTTGCAGATGTGTAGAGATGGAGTTTGTGGACTGTATGGCTTGTTTTAATCTTATTCCATAAACTTTTGAAGACGTTGTGCGACGCCTCCATCTAGTGGCTACACACCGACACTGCATCTGAAGTGTGGTTCTGCCCCAGTTAAAACTGATCAGACGGAACTATAAATCTACAGAAAGTTCTTATTATTGCCAGTCACAAATATCAGCACTCAAGGCCACAAATTAAAACTATATTGCAGTGATTTTTTATAAATAAGGGAGATATATATTTTACTGAAAACCAATCTCATTCCATCCAGATCTTGAATTATATTCAGCTGACAGATACTGGCACAGGCAGACATTTGGATGGGTTATTTAGTGTAGTACAGGTGAAATTTGACATAACTGTTATTTTAACTGTTTTGGAAAATAAAAATAACAATGTTATTTATTTAATTTGACCATTTACTTATTTCAGAGGTTGGAAAAAGGTTGAATTGCATTAGTTGGCTGAGATACTGTAGTTGGAATGCCTGAAGAAAAACCCAGAGCACTGCATTTTGGGAGAGTGCTGCATTGTGGGTAAACACTGCATTGCAGGTGACCACCTTACAGTAAAGCCCCACAGAAAGCGGTGTGGAGTGGATTTCTCGTGCGATTACACCGCCTCCATTCATTTTCAACGAGAGGTGATTCCTGGTGCCTTGGGATTGCTTGCAAGGCGAGGCGTCCAGACGAGACGGGGAACGTGGTGCAACAACCAATCCGATTAAAGACTGTGGGAGGCGAGAGCGAGTGCTTTCTGTGGGGCTTGGGCATTTGAGCATATAATATGTAGAGACAGCGATGCCAATAGAAACCAACGGGGAGCACATCTGAACCAGAACGTATTAATCTCACGTGCACAGCTGTGTCCTTGGAGTCACATGTACAACGAGGCTGGCGCAGAAAGTGACGTAAAGACGGCTACGTCAAAGCCTTACAAGTACGTAATTGGTTGCCAACTAGCACGAAAAAATACGACTTAGGCCAGAATAAAAAAAATATTTAAAAAATTATATCTTTGTCTGCCTGGTAAGTAAAAAATATCTGACCACGAAAAAATAATAAGTAGTTTATTTATTTATTTTTTTAAACGTCAATATATACAAGTATTTTTTTTCCCCGTCAAAAATGAATGGAGCCCAATGGGGAGACTGGCTTTTTGAATGTCATTATAGACACCAGCAGAGAGCGACATTATATCCGGTGCTGAGTTTGAGAGCTGAACGCTGGCCCCTTGGGGACCACTGCATTGTGAGCAAGGAGCCAGCTTTCAGCTCTCAACCTCAGCACCGGATATAACTCTGCTGATATCTATGATATCTGATATCTATGATTTGCGCTCAAAAAGCACCATTGATTTTTGACAGCAAATTTAAAATATTCCCATTAATATAATGATGTTAACTCTGTGCATTGTATTTCTTTAAAAAAGCACTTATCATTTTTTCGAAGTAATTTTTTTGGTTGTTACCACACAGACAAAAATATAATTTTTTGTTTTATTATTTATTTTGGCCTATCTGCGCCTTCCTTGTTGTACATGTGACTTGACCGGACACAACTGCGCATGTGAGAGGAGCGCAAAATTAAAACTTCCTGGTTCGGACGTGTTCCCCATTGGTTTCTATTGGCATCGCTGTCTCTACATTATATATACTCTAAGCGCTGCATTGTGAGTGAGTGTTGCATTTTGGGTAAGTGTTGCATTGTGGGTAAGTGCTGCATTGTGAGAGTGCTGCATTGTGGGTGAGTGTTGCATTGTGGGTGAGTGCTGCATTGTGGGAAAAGGGCTGCATTGTGAGTGAGCGCTGCATTGTGGGTAAGTGTTGCATTGTGGGTAAGTGTTTCATTGTGGGTAAGTGTTGCATTGTGGGTAAGTGTTGCATTGTGGGTAAGTGCTGCACTGTGGGTAAGTGCTTCATTGTGAGTGAGCGCTGCATAGTGAGTGGATTAGATTTTTTTGTGAACCAGTGGACCGTTACGCCCACATTGGTGACACTCCCCGACAAAGATGGCTGAAGGAGGGGCTTTCTTGTCCATTTAAATCGAACAGGAACCGGTGCAAACATGGCTCCACAAGCCGACCCAGCCGTAATCGCTGCGAGGTCATCGTCATTATAGCATTACGCCGCCCGTCGCATCAAGAGTATGTCGATTCTTTTAAATCACACGCAATCAGTGCTAATCCGGTTAACCCAGTCCATGCCAGGCGCTTAATCAAACCCTCTCAGTGAGTGAGTGCTGCATTGTGTGTGAGTTTGATGCCTTTTTACTGAGTAACTACATTTCTCTTCAAGACAGGTACCCTCTGGAGTAAGTTATGTTCATCAGTTGTGTTAATTAGTTATGCAATTATCCTTTGGCTTCCCCAGCAAAATATGAAAAAACATTAAAAACCTTAAAATAAGTGTTTTTTAAGCCATAAGAAAATCACGAATAGTTACCTTTTTCCAAATAATATAATTACATTTTGGTGTAAACTCACTGTTGATAGACAATATGAGACCTAAAACACGGCATGCAGCTTTAGCTTCACAGACAGAATCTCTCCATGAACTGGGGGCTGAGTTCGCTATACGACACCCCAAATATCACAGGCCACACAACCTTATTGAACATCTTTGTCTTTATTTTCATCAGAACATTATTTTATTAATTGATGCTGTATTTTTCATAACTTTTGAAAAGATCGACTCATTTCATTGTTTATAAATTATTTCATCAAAGTTGTTTGTAAAAAAAATTTAATATCATTACTGAACTAAAGCATCTATCATATTACAATATACTTGTAGTATAATAATTATGATAATTATAATAATACGCCCTTTACTTGATTTCAGACACTTGATTTTAAGGGCCTGTATATATTGTTAACTAATGAGTAATTGTATGTATTATTGCTTTCAAATGAAGCATCTACTTTTGGTACACACCACAAGTTTGCTGTTGACATAACATTGACAGGTGAAATTACATCACAACATACGTACAAATAAAAATCTATTTAAATGACACAGCATAAGCAACTATGCTTCTGCCATTTAGACAAATTCAATCTAATGGAACTGCGTTTTAGGATTTCCCATCATGCAGCTGGTGTGTGAAGATTCTGACGATGAAGCCAAGATGGCACTTGTAGTTTTACTCGTCAGTTGACGTTACAAGCTGGCCCTTAAAATGAAGCTTGGCCCTGTTCAAAGGTTTGCGGCATACACCTTTCTCTGAGTGGCTAAAGATATTAATTCCCATTGGGAATCATCAACAAATTTCAACCAAACCCAAAACACCGTGTCCAGTGATCGCTGAAAAGGGTCATTTTCACATGGAGAAAAAAAATGAGAGGTTTGAAGGAGACAGACGTGTGGCGGCGTTCTGGCCCATATTTACAACATACAGACAGGAGTCACAGCTGCATAGATCCATAGAACATAGGTTTCAAAAAATCCTGAAATTTCTTAGCCATTGATGATGGAGAGGGTGACACACACACAGTTATTTTTATGTGAATACAAAGCGTGGTGGGGGGTGGGGTTACAAGAAAAAGACCATGTTTGATTGTATCTTTTTATGTTATTTGCATTAAATATGCATTAGTTCCATTCACTGCTAACACAGTTAGTCTCCCTCAAAATCTAACTGGAATATATTAAATTAACGTGGTATAAGTGTGATATGAAAATATAAAATTTTAGCTAACACACGTTACCTGCTTAAATTATGTGCAAATCATATATATCCAATACGGTCTGTGTTCACCTGTAAAAGACTGGCCACTCATAGACAGGTGCATGGCAAATACATACTGACTAATGCATGAAGATCCTAACTGCAACAGGCTTTTTAAAATGCATCACAAGGGCTTTGATTAGACGGTGTAGCTGTGCATATCCCATAAACTAGAAATGTACGGTCGGGGACTACGGGTACAGGAAATTCAATTTGTTTTAACTGATATTTTTGAAATGTATTTATTTATTAGTGACACAACTAAAGATGTGCATTGCAGCACATTGCACACCTGCAGCAGCCTACTCGGGTGATTGTGTGCGATTGTTTACTCCCTCTCAGGCTTTCCAGGGCTTTAAAACCTTTACCTGCCATTTATAACTCGTGTCCACGGACGTAGATTGCGTGGTACTGTTCGCGCACCCTCCTCCTCTGCCTGATTGAATCACCTGGTAACTAACATTACATTATGAGGCTTGACCATGAAAAGTAGACTAACATTAGCCTCAAGATATGCGTTTAACATTCGCACAATGTCCACATTCATAAAATAAACCCTCTATATCCTCTGTCAGTTAGTGGCAAAAATCTAGTGTTTTTTTAAGTCTGGAAAAAAAACAAGAACACAAAAATATGCTAATGCAAAATTTTCACCATTCATTTAGCAAATTTCTTAGCGTCCCCAGGCCCTGTGCATGAATTTGCACCTTACATATGTGTGCGTGTGTGTAAAGAGTATGTAAACGGAGCCGTACTGAACTACAGGGGACACATTGGAAAATGGCTTGTCAGTGAGAGGAGGCAAAGGGGAAAGCTTTCTGCAAGACTGCACGCTTACGTAAGCACACAGCACAGGCGTAAGCACACAGCACAGGAATAAGCACATGGCACAGGCGTAAGCACACGGCACAGGCATAAGCACACGGCACAGGCGTAAGCACATGGCACAGGCATAAGCACACAGCACAGGCGTAAGCACACGGCACAGGCGTAAGCACATAGCACAGGCGTAAGCACACAGCACAGGCGTAAGCACACGGCACAGGCGTAAGCACATAGCACAGGCGTAAGCACACAGCACAGTTGTAAGCACATATAGCGCAGGACATGTGCGCACTTTACCCTCTGTTTAGACTGCACTAGAAACACGATTGCAGTCTGTCTGTGATGTGTTGGGAGAAATTTGGAAAGCACGCATGTACACGAATGGGTTATCCATTAACAGAGAGCGACAGTACAGCTCCTGGTTTTTTTGTTGTTGTTATCTGTTGATAAATCTGTTATGGCTATAAGAGAGAGTGTGTCCAGTTGTGTTTGCTTAAAGTTTGCTAAAACTTTGCTTTAAGTTAAATTGAAGCTTAGGGACGGTTTGATTTCAGTGGGGTTTTTATATTTGGTGTATACTTTTGATTGGTCCCGACTGTTTTCCTGTGTGATAAAGGATATTTTACATGTTTACAGAATAACCTGTTAGCTCGTCAGCGGCTGGTATAGGTGCATTCGGACTAAATCATGGTCTAAATCAGGAAAGTACACCAACTACAAAGCAGCTTACACAGTGCATTACGCCTCTGCAGGTTGTATGTGTGTTTATTACCCGATCACTCTTCAAAATATTACGTTTCATTTATTTTGTTTGGAACCATTTCCAATGGTACTTTGCAACCTGAGACTGCAGAACTCAAGAGAAGTACTCCTCACACAATATAAACAGTGGTATTTATGTTTATAATTTGGAATAAAGGCTATAAAATGTATATGGTCATATGTACATTCTCTGGAAACATAACGTGGCTGTACACGCTGGTTTAGAGTTTCCTAAAGTGTATTTTATTGCTTTAGACCAGACACTGAATACTATAGTACACCAGCCACTGCAAAGCCTGGTCCTCAGAAACTTCTCTAAGTATATAAAACATTCTTCAATCCACGCAAAAACTGCCTTGCCCAATCAAAAACATGTACTAAAACTAACGTAATAATTTTTTTTTTAATACATTTATATTAATATTTATTATTGGGCTGGTAAAACATGCCCATGTACCTGGAAGCAACAGAGTTTTTCCTGCTTTAAAAAGTCCTGGATGTAGCGTAAGGCGCCGTTCGGCAATATCTCTGCTCCATTACTCGACCACATAAAGCAAATTCATACTGTGGTTACTATTCACACTGCTTACCGTTTTTGTTTTCCACTAATTCTTTGCGTGCCAATTGTGCAAAAGTGTTCCATGTGGCTTTAATGCAGTGCAGCATTTTGTCTCAGAGCTCACTTTCACATTTTAACCCCCCTCTCTCTCTCAGATGGAAAAAAACTACTTACTGTTAATTAGTGTTGGAATTTGCAGAAATTTGCATTGCTTGAAGACTGAATTAATCCCTTATACATTACCAGCCAACTTCACCCAAAAATGTTATGATCCATCTTTCCAAAGTCTACATATGACCAAAATATCACTAAATACAATTTTGAGGCAGCCTCTCCTTCTGAGAATTCAGTGTTTAAATGACATGATTTCAGAAAAGGAGTCACAGAGAAACTGAGTAATTAATGGATTCATTTTTGTATCGATTTGTAGTATCCGCATGGCATGTGCATGCATGTGTCTTAGAAGTGTTACGCCATCGCACTTTAATTACACAAGACAGAGCATGATTACCCCCCACTACCTCATTTTCCCAGACTGCAACACATGGTTTTTGCACGGTGGTGAGCACTAGATTTAAAAAAATGCATTGTGGGGGATTGTAGTTTTAGTAAGCCGAACAGGGAGCTGCAGGCAAAAAAAATTTAATCATTTGTTTTAGCTTGAACAATTTGCAAAAATATACTTTTTGTGTAATTTGTATAATAATAATGAAGACAAACATTGAAAAATGAATATAATTATATAAGTTTTATACAATGTATAACATTCTCCGCTATAAGGTAAATGTAGCTCTGCATAAGATCCTGCCGCCTCCTTTTTAAGCCTCCCTCGTCTACTTCCTCGTCTCGCAGGTGTTTCACAACCTCCAAAACAGAGCCGGCATCACGTTACACACCCACAGTCCCAACCCTGACCACCGAGTACACAGCCTTTTATTCCAACCCAGGATCAGCCGCAAAGGATCTACAGCGTCCCTGCCTAAACGAGCTACAACTGCAAACCGAGAGCAGGAGCCGAAGTGTAAGTAATTAAAGCACTTCACAGTCACTTTACCGGTCTTTAATTTAGGCTGATTTGATTTTCTTCACATACTTCCTGTTAATCAATAAATAAATAAATAATCAATAAACGTCAAAACTACGTATCAAGAGATGTTTTCATTACATTTAGATTGTCTTTTGTTCTGATCTTCAAAAGGAAAGTGCTTGCACGTGTACAAGCCTGTGATGGCCTTCCTCCAGTCCTTCTCATTGGGTATGAACATTATCTAATGATACTGGATGCTGCAGTGACAAGCTTGCAAAAGGAAGGGCTATCTATGTATATGCTGTTTATATGACGTGTGTGTCTAACAGTCCTGCTCTTGAATTATACAGTTAAGGCCAGTTTATGAAAAATGCCTCAGGGTTATCTAGATAAGAATACATGTGTCACTGAATAAATGACAAAATAAATATTTACGCCTTCTCTTTAGATAGTTTAATACACCAAATAACCTGTGTACCAATACACACAATTTCCATATGCCAACAGAAATGAGAATGGCTTTTGGACCATGGTTAAAAACACTTTTTCTGATTTTTATATATATTTTAAGCTATGGTTTTAACGAAATGAATTTTTTTTTTTTCGTGATCCATTAAAAAAATAGCTCATCTTATATATGTGTATTCTCATCTGTGAATCAATAATGTAGACTACTGCAGTGTCTGGACAAAAGCAGGCACTGCTGTTTTCCAGCGTTATCTCTCATCAACGCTGGGATTATGAGTGACTACTACCCCAGAGAGCTTCCAAAGAACTACGTGTTTGCCCCAGTGTGGTGCTCCGTTCCGCCCAGTGTCTGTTCGCACAAATTAGCGTGATAACCTGGGGCCCGCTCACAGTCAAGCAATGCAGTGGACCTCAATTATGAACAGCTCCAAGGTACCTGGAGTCCGTCTACCGAATAACCAACAACGAACAGAGAAAATGGAGCCCGTAGCAGCTCGTTCGGTTAAGAGGACGAAAACCGGGCCTGGTGGTGAGAACAAAATTGTATTTGTCGTCATAATAAGTGTCACGAGACTCACGATATAATTATTTTTTAAAAACAATACCAACATTTCAATTAGAAAGTTGTAGTGAATTTACCTTGGAGTGCTAGAAACTACATTTGCTTGTGTTTGAAAGAGCCGCAGACATGCTTTTCTCAGAAGTAGTAGTCTAGGCCTACCTGGTGATTTGAGCAAGCACCACACGTTGTGCCAGCGATGAATGGATGACTTATAGGTGACAATAATGGTTTGTTTTTCTAATGCATCCCAGATCTGGAGTAGGCTACGTTTTCCGAGGATTCTAAATGGCTTCCGCGAGCCTTAATGGACATTTGGACTATTTGCATTTTCCTGAACAGTCGATAAATTATAGCATTTTAATCAGTTCATTTTGTGAGCACACTACTCGTTTTCCATTAGCCAAGTTGCAGGAAATTGGAAATAAACATTCACTCGAATGGGAACATACCTTTTAACGTAAATGGAGAAATGCATCCATCTTCCATTTTGAACTGTTTAATCAGCGGCTTTTTGCATCACAACCACGTTCGTCAAAGTACACGGAGCAAGCGCGTGCCTGGCATTTAACGTTCCTTTATACAGTACGCGCTGCCGTTAAAAAAAAGGCCTCTGCCTTCACCACGGCCACACTCGTCATCCCGTGTAAACGGGAAGAAAACGGCATACAGTCAGCCCTAAGCGACCCTTTCTGTTCACATCAAAGCCTTTCTCTTCCTGTCCGCTGCCGTTTCTCTTTAGATACGGGCCATCATCCGTAAAGCCTGCTAATTTGAGAGACCGTCTAAAGCTACATGCATATCTATAACTTATACTTGTGCAAAGGAGAGTGAATGAGCGAGTGTTTGTGTGTAAACATTTTGTAAGCCCTTTTATCGATGCAAAATTCTTAAAAACAAACCAAAGAAATTAAATAACAACCTACTTCCATCTAGTTCTTGGATTTATGGCCGGTTCTATACACAGGTCTCAGGTAAGCTAACCTAAGACATCAGTGAAACCATTCTCCATTTCTGAGTGGTTGTGACGTGACATTAAAACTGACACATAATACTCCGCTATACTTTCAAACAAAAGCGGACGTTTTTGTTTTGACTAGCTGCTGAGTTGGACTGATAACTCCCATTTTTTTTGTCACATAGAGGTAAACTGGGTTAGGACCGATGGATACACTATTGGGACCTTCACACGCAGACATACAAGAGAAAATAAACAAGACAAGCTTTTGAAAATTTAAAATGGGTTTTCAAGCTCTCGCCATACTGCTCCGCTGAACACAAAGTGGACAATGTCTGTCCACATACTTGAAAATGTTCCTGGTTTACCCTCATTTTTTTCTGGGCCGTGATCAAATACGATCCCTTAACTCTTGAGGGACTTCGTCAAAAAGCTTTTGAGTAGGCGACTTTTTCTCACAAATGGGGGCACTTAAAATATCAGGATGAAACCCTTATTCAGGAGCACACTCACCCACAGAACTGTGCACTCATCCCACAATTTCAGGAAGTAAACCGGAAGTAAAAACTAAATGTTGTAGTAGGACATATTACAAACTCCTCTTTATTTTTGTTAATTCTATCTTCATTCATAATCTAAACTTTGTAACCATCGTCATATGTAAACTGATTGATATTCTCAATAATAAAAAAATAAAATATATATATTAAGAATTATTTTCTCACTAGTTTGGAAAGAGTTTTGCAGGATTTATTTCGCACACTGCTTGCAAAGTGAGGGGATAGGGCACATAGTAGACAGGGGTCTGAGTGGGCAGGGGGCAGGGAACAGGGATTGCATTCGGTCACGGCCCAGCAGTAGGTGGTGGTACATGGAGTGATGTCATGACAACCCGACATGGAGAAACCAAGGTCACAGAGGATGTCAAAGGATGTGCTTGAATCTTAATTTTTTTATGTCAGTCATATATTATGAAACACATTTGAGATTAACTTCTGTGTGTGTGTGTTTGTGGGCTTCCAAATGATAAAAACAACCAAAAAGGACACGTTGGGGATATACAAAGACATATACAGACATTTGTTGGCAGGTGAATTTTGACTTCCTCAATCATATCCCAAAACCACCACCCTCTTTCACCCAAAGACTTTATAACAAATAAAACAAGCAAAGATAGAAGTTTTTTTTTCTTTTTTTTCAAAAATTTCTGTAGCAATCTAGTGCAAAATAAATCCAAACTGTCAAACGCAATATAGAAAAATGCTGTGAGAGAACTCAGTTCTACAGAAGCCTTCTGTTTAAACTCCACAAGGGCGGCGATGGCGGGTTCTTCTTTTTAGTTTTTCTTTGTGTTTGTCTCCCATTTTCCTCGCCCATTTTTTTACCCAGAAGGCTGTGCGAGCGTTACGCAGGGTTCTTGGCGGGGGCGGCTGGGAGCTGGGTTTTCGGCAAATTGCTCTTGGGGGAGAGGCGTGGGTGGGTAGGTGGGGGGCGTGGGGCGTGGGGCGTGTCCTCCTCATTCCTCACTGGGGGAGGTCTCCTCCATCGAGGAAAGGGATCCCAGGTCCAACCCTGTGGAGTTGTGTGCAGCGCTCAAAATGACCACAGTGTGTAAGAGGACCAGTACCAGGACACAGAGCTTGAGCCGGCCGCTACAGAGTCTGCACGCGGCCGAGGAGCTCACGGACGTCCGGTGGACACAAGAGGGGTGAGTCCTTTTTAGGGGCCCCCTGGAGCGACTGTCGAAGTCCCATCGGACATCACAGCATTCTGTCTCCACGTCCGCTGCGTGGTTTTCCAAAAGCCCTACAGTGCAGTGTAAACAAAAAACAAACAAAAAACCCAAAGTCAAATAATTACAGTAAAGGACATTTTTATTACATGTGCACACATTTGGGAATAACAGTAGGGGTGCACGGTATGTCAAATACTGGGGCCCATATCAATAACCCATATAATAACACACAAACGTATTTCAGCTTTATTCCTTTATTATTAAGCGAGTCTGGAGAGTGTCTGTATAAGCTGTGTCTGTGAGTTTGGCTGTGTTACGCTAGGATGTGAGGCAGAGATCTTCTGTCTGTGAGTTTGGCTGTGTTACGCTAGGATGTGAAGCCGAGATCTTCTGTCTGTGAGTTTGGCTGTGTTACGCTAGGATGTGAGGCCAAGACCTTCTGTCTGTGAGTTTGGCTGTGTTACGCTAGGATGTGAGGCCGAGATCTTCTGTCTGTGAGTTTGGCTGTGTTACGCTAGGATGTGAGGCCGAGATCTTCTGTCTGTGAGTTTGGCTGTGTTACGCTAGGATGTGAGGCCGAGATCGTTTGTTTGTGAGTTTGGCTGTGTTACGCTAGGATGGGAGGCCAAGATCTTCTGTTTGTGAGTTTGGCTGTGTTACGCTAGGATGGGAGGCTGAGATCTTCTGTCTGTGAGTTTGGCTGTGTTATGCTAGGATGTGAGGCCGAGATCTTCTGTCTGTGAGTTTGGCTGTGTTACGCTCGGATGTGAGGCCGAGATCTTCTGTCTGTGAGTTTGGCTGTGTTACACTCGGATGTGAGGCCGAGATATTCTGTTTGTGAGTTTGGCTGTGTTACGCTAGGATAGGAGGCAGAGATCTTCTGTCTGTGAGTTTGCCTGTGTTACACTAGGATGTGAGGCCAAGACCTTCTGTCTGTGAGTTTGGCTGTGTTACACTAGGATGTGAGGCCAAGACCTTCTGTCTGTGAGTTTGGCTGTTACGCTAGGATAGGAGGCAGAGATCTTCTGTCTGTGAGTTTGGCTGTGTTACGCTAGGATGTGAGGCCAAGACCTTCTGTCTGTGAGTTTGGCTGTGTTACGCTAGGATGTGAGGCCAAGACCTTCTGTCTGTGAGTTTGGCTGTGTTACGCTAGGATGGGAGGCAGAGATCTTCTGTCTGTGAGTTTGGCTGTGTTACGCTAGGATGGGAGGCCGAGATCTTCTGTCTGTGAGTTTGGCTGTGTTACGCTAGGATGGGAGGCCGAGATCTTCTGTCTGTGAGTTTGGCTGTGTTACGCTAGGATGGGAGGCCGAGATCTTCTGTCTGTGAGTTTGGCTGTGTTACGCTAGGATGGGAGGCCGAGATCTTCTGTCTGTGAGTTTGCCTGTGTTACGCTAGGATGTGAGGCAGAGATCTTCTGTCTGTGAGTTTGGCTGTGTTACGCTAGGATGTGAGGCAGAGATCCTCTGTCTGTGAGTTTGGCTGTGTTACGCTAGGATGTGAGGCAGAGATCCTCTGTCTGTGAGTTTGGCTGTGTTACGCTAGGATGGGAGGCCGAGATCTTCTGTCTGTGAGTTTGCCTGTGTTATGCTAGGATGGGAGGCCGAGATCTTCTGTCTGTGAGTTTGGCTGTGTTACGCTAGGATGGGAGGCCGAGATCTTCTGTCTGTGAGTTTGCCTGTGTTACGCTAGGATGTGAGGCAGAGATCCTCTGTCTGTGAGTTTGGCTGTGTTACGCTAGGATGGGAGGCCGAGATCTTCTGTCTGTGAGTTTGCCTGTGTTATGCTAGGATGGGAGGCCGAGATCTTCTTTCTGTGAGTTTGCCTGTGTTACGCTAGGATGGGAGGCCGAGATCTTCTGTCTGTGAGTTTGCCTGTGTTACGCTAGGATGTGAGGCAGAGATCTTCTGTCTGTGAGTTTGGCTGTGTTACGCTAGGATGTGAGGCAGAGATCCTCTGTCTGTGAGTTTGGCTGTGTTACGCTAGGATGTGAGGCAGAGATCCTCTGTCTGTGAGTTTGGCTGTGTTACGCTAGGATGGGAGGCCGAGATCTTCTGTCTGTGAGTTTGCCTGTGTTATGCTAGGATGGGAGGCCGAGATCTTCTTTCTGTGAGTTTGCCTGTGTTACGCTAGGATGTGAGGCAGAGATCCTCTGTCTGTGAGTTTGGCTGTGTTACGCTAGGATGGGAGGCCGGGATCTTCTGCTCTTCCGTTTGTCCATTTTGACACGAATGGGAAGGAGCAGCAGACTTAGTCTTAACAGCCCCAAATCCCAATGAAGCACAAATGGCGACTGTAACCAAACATGGGGGTGGCTGGCCCAGCGGCGGCAATAACATTTAATTTCTTACACCAGGGAAGGGGTGCATAACATGGGCCGATCAGTTTCAGGATATTGTGTCAACGTCTGCTCTCAATTATTTAATAATAAGCACCAGCTACAGTCACATCCTAATGATTTATCCTAAAGATTTTACTGTGTTCAAGTACAGGAGTGAACCAGTTCATAGAGCTGTCAGAAAACTACAACTAAGGTAATTGGTCGGAACAAAACCCGGTACGTAGATCTGCCCTCCGGGACCGGAGTTGTGCTCCCCTGTCTTGCGCGTTCTCGTTTGGCTGACAGGCCTTTGTGAAACCCCAGATGCCGATGGGGGAGTTAAACGTCTCACAAAGACGTCCATTAAATCATCAATGTATCAGCAATTAAGCGGCATGAAAAGGACGGCTAATTACACCTTTGACGTACTTAAAATTTTTAATTGGTTTTTATTTCCCTTGTATTGTCAGTGCGGAGCCCCATTAACGTGGAATTCCAGCAGGGGATTCCGAGCTCTCCACGAGGGGCTCTCCACGAGGGACTCTCCACGAGGGACTCTCTGTTAAACACTATCGTTACCCTGAATTACAGCACCACCCAAAGCTCAAAAATCAGCCCCAAACCCCGTCCCAACCTGGGGAATGAAACTATCTGGCCTCTGGGAATCGACATCGCCATTTCCAATACCCACTGGCCCCACTAGATGGCGCCAATAACATGTTAATTCTCAAGAAGCGTTTTTCCACATGTGGATAGACCAGTGGCCCTCAGGTTTGATCCTGGGGCACACCTGTATAAGCTGGTTTTCTTTCCAACCAATTTCTTTCTGAGTTACGCTTGTTGAACACATATGTTTTAAGTTCTTTCGTAATCGTAATTCGTAAAATTGTTCAATGCAACACAATGCAGGTTTGTAGCATAGACAGGGGGTCCCCCAGGACGGAGTTGTGGAACCACGGGGACAGGCCATACCTGTGCAGATGAAGCTGGGGCTTCCTCCTTGAATGAGGTCATCGTTGTCGGGCAGGATGTAGGGACACCTCTGCTGTACCTCTAGGCAGTATTGCTTGCACGGGATCTTGTTGCTGCAATGCATCTGGGTGGTGTGGAAGTGCTGGGAGCACAGCCATGGTTTATACGCAGCCTGAGAGACACAGGGAGACAAGGGCCGGCCAATGAGAAAGCAGCCTCAGGTCACATGGCTGTTATACATCGCCATTCCTATGAATCAGCCTGTATACACGCATGGACCCACGCACGCACTATTCGTTTCTACATATACGTGTCGGCCAGTCGCTTACAGCTTGAGATGTTGTCTTAGAAATTATGTAAATACTCAGCTTTCAGGCCTAACCCTATCGCCCCACCCCACACCCCCGACCAGTGTCCTTACTTCCCTTCTGCACAGTTAGAGAAATGGCCGTTATTTAGAACTCAGGCATGCTGCATTGGATCATGGGAAGGCCGCAGAAGGAAACACAAACGAATAGGCATATAATATGATATAATTTGCATTGATCATATTCATGTTTTCTTATTCATGCAGAAGTGTGGGGGGAGGTGGTCGGGGGGGGGGTCCCCGTTGTCTCTGGGGCTGAGCTGTTCTGAGCTCCGATTCAATGGCCTGTCTTCGTCGGCTTAGTACCATCTTCCCCGTCTCGGAAATCAAGCTCATAATCTGGTCCTTAAACGACTGATATAATTATGAGCGCAATGGATGATTCATTCGTCTGGGACATACAGCCAGTGTCGCGTCTCACCGCAAAGTATGCCATCATAGATCACGTCTCCTTCCCGGGAACCTGAATTATTGATGCGCCATTCGCCAAAGTGGAGCCTTTCGACCCCATCTGCGGTCTGCCCTCCGGAAAAACCCCGTTACCATTTCCTTTATGAAGCGGTTATTGGATTTGGGCGGGACAGGTCCTCCGCTACCGCACGTTTTCCCGGATAACGCGCTTTCCAAAATCTCGTCCACTCCACCGAGGGAGGACGGGATGTCCCAGGTCGACCCGATTAACACGCGGATAATGTCTGATAATGGCTGATCTGTCTGCTGAGGAAACACCGAGCCGGGCCTCTTTTATGACTGTGCTGCTCGAGCTGGGTCAGGCCTGCTTATGCCACAGGAAAATAAGACACTCGGACGTGTGAAAAGCTACACACATTAACACAGGTGTACGTGCACTGCAGGTAGTAACAGAATTTAACCTCACCCAACACTGTACTGTCAGGTACGGAAGTCCAGAGAGACCATATATATATAATTTATTCCTGTTATCACGAGATGACGACATCCTACTTGTTATCGACTTTGTTATGTCGAGATCTCGTGATCTAGACGTAAAAAAAGTAGCTGCCTCCACCATCTGAATGCACAGTGATTGTGTGTGATGGATCGGGGAGAGCAAAGGCTTAGTTGCCCTGAAGTGGATGAGTGCATTCGATTTGACTTTGACCCGGGACTGACTCGGGTAGTAATCACACTTTGTTTATCAATAATAACCTGCTCAAAGTAAAATATAATGTTATATCGAGATCACGAGATACATAAGTCGTGATCACAGGAAAACTAATTTTGTTATGTCCAGATAATAAGTTGTGATTTCAAGATAAAGGGACCAGCAATATATAGTCTATATCTCATGGTCTCTGCGGGCTTCCTAAATTCAGCCACTGAATGATCTCAGTCCTGCTGAGCTTAACACAAAAATCAGTGTTCACTTCAAACCTGTTACAAATGAAAAACACACTCAGAGCCGGTCCAACCAAATAAGCCATTTATATGACCACCAGGGGGGCTCCTAATTATTCTTACATATATTACATATATTATTTATAATGTTCAGTTGAGGGGGGCTCTCAAAGGCTAAGGCCGGCACTGTACAGGTGATGTACAAAAAAAAATGTGTCTGCGTGTACTGTTTAGGTATGTATGCGGGCGTGTGTGTGTGCGTGTGCGTGTATGTGTGTGTGTGTGTGTACTGTTTGGGTATGTACTGTTTGGGTATGTATGCGGACGCGTGTGTGTGTGTGCGTGTGTGTGTGTGTGTGTGTGTACTGTTTGGGTATGTATGCGGACGTGTGTGTGTGTGTGCGTGTACTGTTTAGGTATGTATGCGGGCGTGTGTGTGTGCGTGTGTGTGTGTGTGTACTGTTTGGGTATGTATGCGGACGTGTGTGTGTGTGTACTGTTTGGGTATGTATGCGGACGCGTGTGTGTGTGTGTACTGTTTGGGTATGTATGCGGACGTGTGTGTGTGTGTGCGTGTACTGTTTAGGTATGTATGCGGGCGTGTGTGTGTGTATGCAGGCGTGTATGTGCGAATGTACACATAAATATAGACACACATACACACACACACGCGCACGCACGCACGCCCACACTTACACACACACACAATCTGTGTGCACATTTGTATGCGTGAGTGCATGGTGGATGTATGTATGTTTGTGTGTGTGTACATTTGTACGTGTGTAGATACTACATGAATGCAGGTGTGTGTGTGTGTGTGTGTGTGTGTGTGATGTGATTTCTCAACATTTCCTAAACAGGATGGCAGCAGTGTCACAGACAGTGACATTTGAGTTGGCACGTGTTGACATTAATCCAAAAGTAATTTGCCTGTGCACATGGCCACAGCATCCCAGGCAGAGGATAAAGGCTAACTCCTCCAGATGTATAAAGATCCCTGCTCCGTTATCACAAACAAATTGCACTGAAAACAAAAGCTGTCAGCATGTGAATGTCACGTCACTCTCTTCATCTTAATCTGCAGCATCAGTAATGATCTCCTCCATTAAACAGACACGCTTTTAATGGAGAATAAATGCATTTTCTGGAACGTGAAAGAAAACGACGTCAAGAGGTTTTTTTAAAAAAGAATGACCATGGATACTGAATATTTAGGGGGTTGAAGTATACAAAGCTGTCTAAAGACCCTCATGCATCATGGTAAGGTAGATTCACTCAAATTAATTAAAACAAAACATGTAGGTAATTAAGGAAATGTGATGTGACTTGCTTACGTACATGTGAAAGTCTCAGCTAAGAAAATAGGACCTTTGTGGTTTTAATGCCCCCAAAATGATACATTTCCACTGGAATTAAAAAATGACTACCTTAGTGTGTAAAAAAACACAAAAAAAACACCAGGACAGTTTAGAAATTGCTTTGTAGATGAAGTGGCACAGTATTATTTGAACTGAGTGAGCCCAAATCTCCTAACAGTGACTTGACTTTATAATTCACAGGAGATAATTGTGTATGGTTTTAATGCCGCCAAAGTCGGGTGAAATCAGTGTGAATCAGAGACTTAACCTTATTGTTCTGCGCCCTCATCCAACAGCAATCCTTCTGCACCCTGCCGATCGACAATTACATCTGCGCTCAAGTTTGTTGGGTTGATTAGGAATCTCAAACCCTCCCAAAATGTATTCTTGGCTTTCGCACTGCGCAAAACTTCCTGCCGTTCTCCAAACTGTACAAGTACTAAAAAGGGAGGGAAATAAATGTGTGTATCCTTCTCTTTCAGCGTCACTGCACGTGCGTCTGTTGCACAGTGTTTTACGTTCATATCTATGACATCACACGTTCATGTTGTTTTCTTGCCACCATAATCAGCCCGGCACACCTCGGGGCTCTGGCTGTACCCCAGCGTCACCACTAGGTGGCAGCACAGTCCAGCTCAGTTGTCCACAGTCACACTTCCTGTTGATGTTTTTTTCTGCACAGGGTAATAGCTCCATTTATACTGCTGGTGTCGATGTGGATTTCCCCATGTCCTTTATAACAGCACAGCACACCCGCACCCATGCCCTTTATAACAGCACAGCACACCCGCACCCATGCCCTTTATAACAGCCGGCACACCCACACCCATGCCCTTTATAACAGCCGGCACACCCGCACCCATGTCCTTTATAACAGACGGCACACCCGCACCCATGTCCTTTATAACAGCCGGCACACCCACACCCATGTCCTTTATAACAGACGGCACACCCACACCCATGTCCTTTATAACAGACGGCACACCCGCACCCATGTCCTTTATAACAGCCGGCACACCCACACCCATGTCCTTTATAACAGACGGCACACCCGCACCCATGTCCTTTATAACAGCCGGCACACCCGCACCCATGTCCTTTATAACAGCCGGCACACCCGCACCCATGTCCTTTATAACAGCCGGCACACCCGCACCCACGTCCTTTATAACAGCCGGCACACCCGCACCCATGTCCTTTATAACAGCCGGCACACCCGCACCCATGTCCTTTATAACAGCCGGCACACCCGCACCCATGTCCTGAAGATGGTTCACATGAGATGAGAAACTAGTATAGAACCCCGCAGTATAAGAATATAGTTGAACTGAAATCATATTTACCATGAGCATAATGACACAAGCATTAGTGTTATTTCTAATATTGTTATTTGTAACAGTGTTATTTGGAACCACACAGATTGCTGCTAAAATCAGTCTCTGTCAGTGTGCAATGATAAACTACCACAGTGTGTGAGAGAGAGAGAGTGAGAGAGAGAGACAGAGAGAGACAGAGAGAGACAGAGAGAGACAGAGAGAGAGAATGGGATGTTGCAGTTACCCCCGACACTTGCTGCACTAACTCTGCTGCCTAGCTTAAATTCTTGTACGACCTTTACTTGCCATAAAGTGCACATTTCAGGCCAGATCACAGTTTTTGTCATTCCGCGTTTGTGAGGTTTGAGCACCTGTATACCTGTATACCTGTACACCTGTATACCTGTACACACACGACTGCGCTAAGGCAGCTGGGGAGAATACTGACTGAAAAGAAAATATATGAATACCTCTATTCATATCTAAATATATTAATACATTTCCTCATTGTACACACAGCACAGGTCCATCAGCCAACACTCAACACGCAGGGTTTAACAGAGCGCTAAAACTCAACATGCAGGGTTTGACTGACAGCTGAAACTCAACACGCAGGGTTTGACTGACAGCTGAAACTCAACATGCAGGGTTTGACTGACAGCTGAAACTCAACATGCAGGGTTTGACTGACAGCTGAAACTCAACATGCAGGGTTTGACTGACAGCTAAAACTCAACATGCAGGGTTTGACTGGCAGCTAAAACTCAACATGCAGGGTTTGACTGACAGCTAAAACTCAACACGCAGGGTTTGACTGACAGCTGAAACTCAACATGCAGGGTTTGACTGACAGCTGAAACTCAACATGCAGGGTTTGACTGGCAGCTGAAACTCAACATGCAGGGTTTGACTGACAGCTAAAACTCAACACGCAGGGTTTGACTGACAGCTGAAACTCAACATGCAGGGTTTGACTGACAGCTGAAACTCAACATGCAGGGTTTGACTGGCAGCTGAAACTCAACATACAGGGTTTGACTGACAGCTGAAACTCAACATGCAGGGTTTGACTGGCAGCTAAAACTCAACATGCAGGGTTTGACTGACAGCTAAAACTCAACATGCAGGGTTTGACTGGCAGCTAAAACTCAACATGCAGGGTTTGACTGACAGCTAAAACTCAACACGCAGGACCTAAACCAGCGTTTATCATCCAACAGCAGCTCCATACCATCAACACGGTTGCACTGAACAAATTCTAAATGTTGACTGTAAATCCACAAATATTGCCACGTCTATAATTACTTAACTCATTCAGTGCCAGAGGCCTAAAGGCAACGGTCTTTGTTGTGAATCAGCTGGCCAGTAATATTATTTGAAGTAATTTCTAGTGTGTGTCCTCTTGCAGGTGTAAGTCTTACAAACATACTTATACTCATATCTGAAGTAAGAAACCATAAGAAGTGTTTAAAAATGTCTTATTGTAAGTTTGCAGAGTCAAAAACTGAATTTGAGCATTTAGAATGTTGGGCGGCCATATTGGCTTGGCACTCGAGGGGCACAATGTTCCAGAATTCCGTGGCACTGAGTGAGTTAAATTATGAAAAATAGTGTCTTTCTTTCCTTTTTTCCTCTCTTTCATGTTTTCTTTGTTCTGCGTACTGATTCATAAATCCTCCACATTCCCTGGCCTCCCCTTGTAGATTTCACAATTTCACTATAATTAAGCGAATAATATTGTAATTGACTGAGGGCTTTCACCAGCTCCTCCGCTCTGATTAAAGCCCTGAAGTATCTTGTTAGTAATTTGTCTTTGCAGCTTCGCATCTCTAATTTCCTCAGCTGTTTATCTTAATATTTTAAATATTTCCTATGTTTGAAGGCAATATTAAACACGCTATCCACATGTCTAACCTTCATTGCAAGTTGATTATTTTTCTATTCTTTCCGTCAAACCACAAGTCACATTGTCCACATATGCTGTATATCACTGGCCTCTAAACTACCGCAAGATGAAAGTTTTATTTTTGTTCATATTTCTCTGAAATGTATGGCATTGCCCGCAGTCTAACAGATGCAGTGTTCTTGAAGGTGGAACCCGTTTCCTCTGGGAAGTAATTGGATTTAAATTACACTTTATTTTCCAATTTGTACACAAACAGAACAGTGGCAGAGGTCAAAAGGTCAACGCTGGTGATTCCCTGGACACTTCCTTGGAAATTAGCTGCTGATTACCCAGCATGCAGTGGGAATATTGACCAGAGTTTCCCGCAGGACTCTTTGAGAGTGAATTGCAACGAGAAACTCAAGATCAAAAGTCAACAGCTTATTCAAACAGTTTTTGAATGTGTGCACGGCCACAAATTCAGTCTACAAAATCAGTCCAAACAGGAGAAAATGAGAGCTTGTCCCAGCATCCTTTCAGGATTAAGAGATACAGATGAAGCCTGAACCATGACATCTTCAAACAAAAGCATTTTAAAAAAAGAAAAACACATCTCACCATAATTTCTGACAATGGCAGCATTTCACTTGTAAACATATTACTGTGAGATAGGGACGTGTGGCTGGGAAAATGATGTGAAATTTGAGAAATGCAGGTTGGATTCCGTGCACAATGGACACAGTATCTGCCTGCAAAGAGATCTGCATTTAAAAACAAACACACCCAAATTAATGATCTTTCGAACCCAAACACACCCAATTAATGATCTTTCTAACCCAAACACACCCAATGAACGATCTTTCGAACCCAAACACACCCAATTAATTATCTTTCTAACCCAAACACACCCGATTAATTATCTTTCTAACCCAAACACACCCAATGAATGATCTTTCTAACCCAAACACACCCAATGAATGATCTTTCGAGCCCAAACACCCAATGAATTATCTTTCTAACCCAAACACCCAATGAATGATCTTTCTAACCCAGACACACCCAATGAATGATCTTTCTAACCCAAACACACCCAATGAATGATCTTTCTAACCCAAACACACACAATGAATGATCTTTCTAACCCAAACACACCCAATGAATGATCTTTCTAACCCAAACACACCCAATGAATGATCCTTCCAACCCAAACACACCCAATGAATGATCCTTCTAACCCAAACACACCCAATGAATGATCTTTCGAACCCAAACACCCAATGAATGATCTTTCTAACCCAAACACCCAATGAATGATCGTTGTAACCCAAACACACCCAATGCATGATCTTTGTAACCCAAACACCCAATGAATGATCTTTCTAACCCAAACACACCCAATGCATGATCTTTATAACCCAAACACACCCAATGAATGATCTTTATAAGAGTTTTTAGGCTGAACAGTAGTTCAGTAGTTCCTACACTAAATGGATATAAACTCTACAAGTGGATGGAATTCCAATTCAAGTAATCAGTTGGTCCTTGTTTCATCTATGGATGGTCTCTGCTATGGATTTTAATATTGAGGTTACTGATTACCTGAATATTAAGTTCAATCTTACTTGAATTTACTTGTAAAATATTTAATTGATTGTGGTTGTTCTGGTACTGGGGAATAGGTCTGATGGTATTGCACAGTGTATGCACCCTACAGTCAATGTTCCTCCACCCCCTGCAACGTTGTGTCTCTCTATGACGGCGCCTTTCCTGTGTTGTAATGCCAAACTAATGTTATTCGATGCAGAAAACCCTCGATGTGTTAACTTTTATCTGGACCTTGGCTGATTTAGCTGGCATGGTATTGCACTTATAACACTAGCCCTCTGCCTGCTACGCTAGCCCCCCTGTGCTATGCTATCCCACTGCATGCAATGCTAACCCCCTTCCATGCTATGCTATCCCACTGCATGCTATGCTAGCCCCCCTGTGCTATGTGCTATGCTATCCCACTGCATGCTATGCTAGCCCCCCTGTGCTATGCTATCCATCTGCATGCTATGCTAGCCCCCCTGTGCTATGCTATCCCTCTGCCTGCTATGCTATCCCTCTGCATGCTACGCTAACCCCCTTCCATGCTATGCTAACCCCCTTCCATGCTATGCCAACCCTCTGCATACTATGGGGGCTCCATGCTATACTAGGCCGGTGAATGCTATGCTATCCCCCTTCATGCTGTCCGTATACGCTACCATTCTTCAATATTCTACACACACCTGATGCATCTTTCACCCCCCAAAATGTACCTCTTTCGCTGTCTAATGAGGTCTGCTGTGTCTCCCTGGGAGCTAATGCTAGTGGAACAACAGTTCAGAGATTCTGTCTATGCGGTCAAGGCAATATTCCAGAATTTCAGAATATTCCAGAAACAGACCGAGTGAGAGGAGACATCACACCTACACAGTCTCAGTCTGGTTCAGCACCATGGACAGCACCCACAGCTCTGAGTGACAGGCCGGGAATATTGTGCAAAGAGACATCCAATGCTTCTACTGGTTAATCACAATACACTCTCGCAGTGTGTATAATGTTGTTTTTGTTATTATTATGATTATTATTATTATTATTCAAGTGGTATTACAAAAAGTAATTTCAGATGTTAGGAAATTAAGTCTACGGTCATCACATTTTGATCAGTGTTCAGAAACAGTGGGTCACATTTAGATCAGTGGTCAGAAACAGTAGGTCACATTTAGATCAGTGTTCAGAAACAGTGGGTCACATTTTGATCAGTGTTCAGAAACAGTGGGTCACATTTAGATCAGTGGTCAGAAACAGTGGGTCACATTTAGATCAGTGGTCAGAAACAGTGGGTCACATTTAGATCAGTGTTCAGAAACAGTGGGTCACATTTTGATCAGTGTTCAGAAACAGTGGGTCACATTTTGATCAGTGTTCAGAAACAGTGGGTCACATTTAGATCCGTGTTCAGAAACAGTGGGTCACATTTAGATCAGTGTTCAGAAACACGGGCATGCTTGTTCTCCTGTGGTACTGTGTGTTGTCCCTCCGACACAAGTGGGCGTGTCCTTACGGCAGGCCCATGTGACACCAGCCCAAACTCAATAAAGCTGCACAATAGAAAGATTAGAGTCAGTCCCCTGGCTCTGAGCAGTGTGTGGGTCAATGCCTGGCCACGCCCACGTCTTAGACTGACAAGATAACAAACACATTTTCCCATTAATGGAAGAGTGAAGTGCAGGGAAGACTCCAGTATAGTGAGTATAACCAGACAATCTGAAGCCAGTCCAATCACGTCTTCATATGGACCTGATATGCATATTCATACAAACACGTGAAACTCTGCAACAGGCTAGCATACCTAAATATCAAACAATAATCATACTTTGCATTATTCTTTATATTTATATTTAATATTTGACCAGCTACAACATTCACAAATATATGACCTTTGTCGCATATCTCTGCTTCTCTCTCTCTCTCCCATTCTACCCATCTCCTTACAATGTGCTGTCCAATAAAGCTGAAAAAGCCCTCCAAATATAACTTAAATATAAATAAATAAATCGGCCTGCGGTCACTGCCCACGCCTTGGTTTGCCGAAGTATGATTTATCCTCTCATCTCTTAATCCTGTATAAAAAAAGTAATGATTGGACAATTCCTAGCAGTCATGTTTTGAACAATGCTGTGTTGTTAGAGAATGTACATTTGAATGCATATTAATGCCACCTTATACAGCCGTTACGCATCCAACACTCACTCATGATTATAGCCAAACTTTCAATACCATCAATGTTACAAAGTCATTTTAATCATATTCACAACTTTATTAATCTTCTGACAGATACAGACTGGGTCTGAGTCCAAGAAAGCTCGTTGATCGTTATTTATCAATATCCTGCAAGCAACTTTCAAAATTACATGATTTGATTGATTAACTGCTTTACATGATTAATTTGCATTCAGTTTTAATTCGATTATTCTTCAAAGTGCAGCCACCCTGAAATCCGTTCCTTCTCCAGGGTCTCAAAGTGTTCAACCCCCTTGACCTTTATCGCATTTTGTTCACGGTCCCGCTACACCTTAACATTTTAATACATTTAAATATTTTTACCCTCCCCCAACACAATAAATCCAGCCCATTTATGATGCAAAAAATATATTATATTATCACTTATTTCTGAAGCAAAACCGATGAGTTTGTGGACTGCATTTAATCGCATGTACACTCATTTATCCTGAGTTCAGATTTTATTTTAATTATTCACAGCAGGTTTGGCAAGTAAATTCTGTTGACTGCAAAATGAAAGTCAAAGTTACGGACAAGTTTTGATTGAATCATCTTAAAACGGAAAGAAAAGAAAGTGTTGAAGGCTTCGCTGCATTAATTAAAAAAGGCCGACGTGTGGGACCTGGGAATACCAAGCAGCTGTCCATCAGAGGAGAAGCTGACACCATTTTAAGGCGGGCGGGGGGGGCAGGGTATAATTTTTTAAGCCCCCCCCCCCCCTCCCCTCCCCCCTCTCCAGTCTCACTTTCTCCGACGTGCAGCAGAGAGGAAAAGAGGTGATAGCGTCCAAAGATAACTCTCTGTGTAAACACAGTAAGCACCGCTATAGCTAGCAGGGAGCCCAGTCTGCACACACGCCACCATGCTGGCCGCCCTTCTGCTTCATCGTATGCAGACAGCCATTAGCTGTCTGTGCCGACTGTGCAAAATGCACACAGATACGACTCCTCTCAGTCACGTAGCGGGGTGGAGTGCGATCACGTACCGGGGGTGGGGGTAGGGTGGGCAGAAATACTATTTTTGATTGTAGAGATGCAGTGGGGCTCGGGGTTTGCAATTGCAGACCGGCGGGTCATGGTCGCGATACCGCTTGTTGATGGGGATGCTGGCACATGCACTTAAGTTACAATGATAGCCCCCTTCCATGATATGCTAGCCCCCTGCATGTTATGCTAGCCTCTTTCCATGCTATGCTAGCCCCCTCCCATGCTATGCTAGCCCTCTGCATGCTATGCTAGCCTCCTTCCATGCTATGCTAGCCCCCTCCCATGCAATGCTAGCCCCCTTCCATAATATGCTAGCCCTCTGCATGCTATGCTAGCCTCTTTCCATGATATGCTAGCCCTCTGCATGCTATGCTAGCCTCCTTCCATGTTTATGCTAGCCCCTTCCCATGCTATGCTAGCCCCCTCCCATGCTAGGCAAGCCCCCTCTCATGCTGTCATTGACTCTGCTGCATGAAGTGCTCCCTCTTCACCCTCTCCATCGCAGCGCTACAATCAGACAGCTGCAGTAGCAGATCAGAGCATACTGACTGTGCTTATGCAGGATGGTAAACGGCACCGGTGGGTATATCCAATAATGACTGCCTACTCCTACACAGCAGGGATGCATATCAGCCTCTGCACTGATGATGTTTGCAGGTTCTGAAAGGTGCTGCTGTAGACAGACGCAGCGGAAATGTGGGAATCTGTTCCCCCCCCCGAGTCAGGCTCAGTTACCCAGCACTCCCCGTAATGGGCCTGATGTCTGCGCGGAGGGAGGGAGGCCGTTTAGAGCACAAACAGAGATGGACCCGGCTGTCCGCGATCTCCCGTTCCCCTCACACCACAGCGCGCGCAACCTTTCAGGGGAAAAACAAAAAAATATTATAAATATGTGATTAGAATGTTCCGAACTCAACATTCTAATGCCGATGCAACAATCACTACTGGCAACTGAAAGCAACGGAGCTCTAGAACACCAACTTAACAACCAAATCTACTCTTCAAAAGGACAAAACGCTGCTCCGTTTCACCCCTTGGCTTACATCACTTTCATTATGCAGTGATACTGCTAGCACATAGACGGGAGGAAAGCCAGTGTCACTTTGTGTGCAGTGAATAATGTTCAGTCTGTCAGAATAATGGTAATGTAAGTTATGAATAACATGTAACGGTGTTTGCCCTGAGGCAAGTTCTCTGCACCCCAACCCGCTTTCCGCTGCGGGGCAAAGGCGCCAGAAACCGCCGCGTCACGACCTGTCCCCTGTTCATCACAACGCTTTTAATAAAACATCACCAACCATATATTTTACATTAATGATTAAAATGTAATTAAAGTGCTTCCGAAGATCATTAGAAAATATCAATGGCAACTAATTATGTGCAAAAGCAGGTACCGCGGTATTTCAGCTGTGATTAAGGAATGACACGCTACAGTCTGGGTATAATTGCACATTACCCACTGATGCACTGTATGTGCACATAGTTTCAGATGCCATGGCTTAAAAAAAATTTGTATATAAAATGGTGCCAAATAAAACAAGCCCAATCAATGAATAAATAGATAAATACATAAATGTATTGATGGACTCCTGGTAAGTGGCAGTACAGTCAGTACAGATCACTGATAAATGCAAATTATGTTGCGTATAACTAAACATTCAGAATATAGATTTGAAGTATTTGGGATGACATTTGTGTTCAGTATTCTCTATCTGTGTTTGGGGGGGGGGGGCATTATTGTTTCAGTGAGTCAGACCTTATCCAATTAATGACAGCTTAGCAGTTCAGTGCACTTAATGTGAGAGAGCCGCTTCAAATGGATATGACTATGGATGGGTGTCATGGGCTTTTTTTTAATACCCAAGTCCGTACTGAATCATTTTTGCATTTCATTCAATATTTGGAGGGAGGACATATCATGGAGGCAGGCAGAGGTGTGTGGGGTATACAGGTTAGAAACAGATGGGGGTGTTTGTGATGTCATAGTGGTCGGCTGGGGTGTGGGGTGTATAGAAGTTATAAACAGATGGGGGTGTTTGTGATGTCATAGTGGTCGGCTGGGGTGTGGGGTGTATAGAAGTTATAAACAGATGGGGTTGTTTGTGATGTCATAGAGGTAGGTTGGGGTGTGGGGTGTATAGAAGTTATAAACAGATGGGGGTGTTTGTGATGTCATAGAGGTAGGTTGGGGTGTGGGGTGTATAGAAGTTATAAACAGATGGGGGTGTTTGTGATGTCATAGTGGTCGGCTGGGGTGTGGGGTATGCAGGTTATAAACTGGAGCACAGCTCCTTTTGGGTCGGATAGGATCCAGATCAGAACAAATTTGTTCATAGAGTGATTGATGAATGAGGCCCAATGATATTATCATGGCATGTCTGTGCATTTAAATAAATCAGTTAAATATTACTCTGGCTGAAATTATAAAGTGTGTGTGCCGATGTGTTTAACTTGAAATTTGAGTCAGAGGATGTTCTGTAACAGTCTCTGTGGGTTCTGTCAGGGACAGGTATGAGGGTACATGTGAGTTTCACACACACAGAGGTTTGTACCTCTCTCTTGCACATTTAGGTCAAGCTGCAACCTCGCGCCCTGCACACCCCTCCTCCCTTCCCTGAACAGTCGCCACGGGAACAGGCCACCCTCCGGGAGCAGACGGCATGCATGCACTACCGCATTGTTTTCTATTCCTAATTACCTCCTGCTTTAATTGAATGTGGCTTCCGCGACCGCGGTCATCTGCAGGGAATAGTTTTGTGAAATTAGACACGTTGCCTTTTTTTTCACCTCCCCCGAAAAACCCGCCTGAATCGGAGAACAAAGACAGAAATTTCCACCGGGCGAATATGAGTACTAAAAGCGTGTATACAGCACCACGAGGAAGGTGTGTGTTGCAGTAACATCAGCGGCTTGGCTTGGCTTGGCTCGGCTCGGCGGCTGGACCGACCACTTTCTCGCACGCAAAGGCAGGGCTCCACAGAGTGGCACTCCGGAGTGCATCCGCTCATTGACTGACTGACGCATCCGAGCAGGAGGGCTATTTATGCAAGCCACGGCAGCGAGGACAGATTATGCTAATGCAAGCTACGGCTACGCTACGCTCTTCCGATGACGGAGACAGACACTGCAGGCTGCAATACGGGCCTACTCCTGGACGCACACACTCCCACACTGCCAGCGGACTCACTCTCAGCATCACCCGCGAGCATCGGGGAGAAATCATTATTAGAGTTTATTTCAAAACCCCAAGTACGCAGCAAACACAGTTTTTACGAGGTCGCTAAAACAACGGAAGTGTTATAGGACTGAGAAGGGAGGAAAAAACTAAACGGTAACTAAATGTGAGCTAATATGGATACTTTAAAAATATGCAGGAAACGATGCATCTGTTAGGATCTGTGCAAATTCATAAATTTCATGGAAAACAAGTGTGTGGAATTGAGGCTGCTTGTCCCACGGCAATTTGTCTGGACTCGTATTAACATCGGTTCTCCGAAGAGAGAAACTGCAACAAAAAGTGCAATAAAAGGGGAAGATTGATTTATAGTGACATGAATTAAAGGATATTTTCAGAGTCAGGTAAATTAAAGTGGAGGGTGCTTTCAGTCAGGTGAATTAAAGGAGCGGGGTATTTTCACTCCTGCCCTGCAGTGGTTGTGTGCAGCGCGGGGTTAAAACTGCGTAAGAACCATAAACTGTAGAAATCATAGTGACTGTGACGTCACCCATTGACTTTCCATGGGCTTCAGAAAAGCGTTTTGAAGCCAGGGAAGTGCTGCCATGTTGGACTGGAGCCAGAGACTGAGCAGTAGGGAGCAGGGACCCTTATATGGTAAATAAAGTTCAGACCGGTCCAGTTCATCCACTAAGCGGGTGAGATAAGTGACTAGGATGAAGTGTCACAAACTGTCATGGATTGGTCCACAAAATATTAAAATATTGTCCAAACGACACAACAAATTAACAAATCAGGGAGACATTAGACAAAGAAAAAGCACCTATTGCAACTACATGTTTTTGTGGGAAATATTTATTGACTTTGTATTTTGACTGCATTATAGGCTGAAAGACCTATACTGGAGCCAACCACACTGGTGCTACTGAGCAACATCGCTCAACAAGACCAGGCCCCCAAATATTGGCCCCATGGTGAGTACACCTCCATCCATCCATTATATAACCTGCTTATTCCTGGGGAGCCTATCCCAGCATGCATTGGGCGAGAACCAGGAATACACCCTGGACAGGTCGCCAATCCATCGCAGGGCACACACACCATTCACTCACACACTCATACCTACGGGCAATTTAGAGTCTCCAATTAGCCTAACCTGCATGTTTTTGGACTGTGGGAGGAAACCGGAGTACCTGGAGGAAACCCAACGCGGGCACGGGTAGAACATGCAATTCCCACACTGATAGGCTGTCAGCCGGGAATCGAACTTGGTACCTCCTTGCTGAGAGCCGACAGTGCCAACCACTGCACCACCGTGCCACCCTGTACACCCCCAAAGCTGTTTCAGTTCCTCTCCTGTTTAAGTAACAGATACAGACAAAGGAGAACCTCCAAATGACACTTGGGTGTACTTCTGGGGTTTGGTAGAGAGAAGGAGGAAAAAAAGGGAAAGTGCGTTGGTCTAAAATTTACAGTAGCTCTCTTCAAAGGTACAGAGTTTTGGATAGAGGAACAGCTTTAATTAAAACTTAATTAAATGAGATCACCTCTCATTTAGCTGAAGATTTTCACTGCTGGCAAAACTCTTAAAGATCATATTTCACACCAGGAGCCCTGAATATTCATAAAATTGAAATAATAATCATTTGGAATCATGGCATAATCAATTCATGTAGACATAAAATATTCAGAGAGAAAAAGGCTTTTGCAAACAGCCGTACATATTAAACAGAACAGGGGCCAGACAATCAAATGAAACAGAACTCCAAATATGCACATATCCAACTCGACAGTGAAACAGAAATAGAGCACACTGAGGAGCTGGAGTGAAAGAAGAATCACAGAGAGAAAGGGAGAGAGAGAGGGAGGAGGAGAGAGAGAAGGAGGAGGAGAGAGAGAAGGAGGGGGAGAGAGAGAAGTGGGGGATGCACAGGGAAATAAGGAATTCACCATTGAGCAGAAAAGCGCATGAATATTCAATATTCAGATTTGTTGGACAGATGAGCAGGTGATGTGTGAGATGAGATGCTGGTTTGCCCCAACCTTGTGTTCACCCGACTCTCCTCCGAACTGCAATACTATTGTACGTGTAAGAAAGATTGTAGCATCCATCAAACAGGAAATTAAGAGTTTAGTAAATTGCAAATGCACTTTTTTGTGTGCAACATTTTTCTCTAGAGAGAGCGAGAGAGAGAGAGAGAGAGAGAGAGAGAGAGAGAGAGAGAGAGAGAGAGAGAGAGATCTTCATGGAAAATGCTATTCAAGCTAGGCTTCAAGAATATTGTGCTACGAGACAAAAAACAATCACTTGTTCCATCTCAGGATGGCTGTGGGTTTGAATCTATGGGTTATGGATCTGTAATAGTGGTGTTTCAGACTGGTGTGTAACTGGTTGCATATTTACTCATTTATAACGGTTGGGTTTTCTGTTTAGGCAGCTTTGCTTTGTGGTTTTGATTGGTTCTAGGTCTAAACCTGGGTCCCTCAAGCCAAATGCACCCAAACAACCAGCCAGATGTGTGGTATTCCTCCACTCAAACAGCACTGCATTGCTACATCCTGGTCTTCAAAGCTATGGGAAATCTTCTTCCATAGACTCGTTTTCACCATGTCAGGCTATCCTGCATCATGAGCCGAGCTCGCTGCTGGAATCGAGTATAAACGAGCGCCTTAATCGGCAGCCTGCATCATAAGCAAATCAAAAACCAGCGTGGCTCATTCCTGTGCAAAACGAGCGCAGAACATGCCCACTCTGTCATGGCCGGCAGGCCTCCTGCCATCGTGTCTCTGGGTTCAATCAGCCAATGAATGACTCCTAACCGGGGGGCGGGAATAATAACGGCATCCCTGCTGTTCCAGCGCTTTACCCTCCTCAGCCCTCGATGCATTAACTCCTACGCTGCTCTGGCTAATTCACCTTCTTAATAGGGCATCGAAGTCCCATCTCCTCCTGCGAGAGGAGGCGTAGCTATTCCTGCTACTTAACCCGTTAAGGTATGAGATCTGCGATTAGCAGCTCAGCTTCGCTCAGAGCGAAGAACGCACTTAACGGGGTGCTCAGTTTTGCTCACTCTGAGGTGCTCAGAGCGTAGCTGAGCACTTTTGGACGTGGATCAGAGAGGAGCAATACGGAAGTACGTCGTTAGCTATGGACCCAAGTTTTCGGTCTACTGGGGTTGACAGGAACGAAACGTGCTTTTGCTTGCTGCACAAACCATATGCGCCTAGCTTTATATATCATTAGCTTCACTATACCTTCACTATAATGTGAGACATCTGATTCAATTGAATGTCTTTATTTAACATGTTTGTTTGTCTTGACTTGTACATCACCATTTTTCCACTCAGACGGTTGTTGACAGTTTCTCAGCGCTCACGTGGAGCAGAACGTTAAGTGATTCAAAACTCCGCTCAGTGCTCACTGAGAATTCTACCCAATCACTACTGGTAACTGAAAGCAACGTAGTTCTAGAACACTCACTTAGAATTTATAAAAAAACATTCCTCAATCTCAGGTTACAGTCCCCATCACATATTCCTGTTGATTACTGTGGATGAGCTGTTTGTCCTCCTGAATTTAGTGCAGAAATTATTTAATGGCCGTGCCTCTTTGCCAAGCTTTAATAGAAAGATAGAAAACCCACAGGAACCCCATTGGAATTTTCACTTTCTTCTGCCTAAATACCGAATCTAACATCTAAATATGTAATGCGCTCTTTTATTGGACATGTTTGGCTGTGCAGACATGGACATTCTTCAGGGCTATAGGTTGAAGCCCCCCCCCCCCCACATGCACACATAGCTTGGAATATGCAACATATTTATATTTCATGTGGATACAAAAGTATATGTATATGCATTTACATATTTTTGAATAACAGAGGTATTGTATGAATGTCATCGCAAACCAATCCATTCTGTATCACTGCAACTAAATTACAGCACATACCATACCAAGCAGATGTGGGCTTGTTGCTCTTAGTCAACTTTTGTACTGCAAATCCATTTCCTTTGGAACAGGTCCATCTCCCACAATTCTCTGCTGAGAATTTCTCATTGACTAGCCAGCTGGAACAAATGGAGTACTTATTTAGCCTACTTATAACAGGGGCTGAGTGGAACCCTGCCTATCGTTGTATACATGACTTTGTGTGTGTGTGTGGGTAGGTGGGTGGGTGTGTGAGAGAGAGAGAGTATGCAAATATGTGCATGTGAGTGTGTGAGCATGTTTGAACATTTGCGGGTGTGGGCGTGCATGCATGCGTGGAAATCTGTGCACATGCGTATGTGTGCGTGAGTGCGAATATATTGCCAAGGCGATCAGTAAGCAAGCAAATGCCATCCGTAGTGACAGCTCTAGAATATATGGGATTCATTAATGCTGCTGGTTATTATGTGCTCATTAATACTTTAATAAATTACTCGGCATGGATCTCGAGCATTGGCCACATTAAAGACTAAGGTATAGGATATTTAGGGTTGCTCTGTTAGGTCATTGATCATAATTCACATCATAATTAGCAGATATGTATGCACATTTTAAACCGTGCAATGATTACATTTTAACTGAGGCGATTTCAAAGTATGCCACAAAGCGTCAAAAACATCTTTGGATTTGAAATGAAAGCTAAATTTGAATTAATATATCTCAATGACTTGGACATTATACCAGACCAGCTCAGATTAAACTGGGTGTGTTTATACAACAGCCAGTTAAATGATGGTACAGATACAAGCACAGCCTTGAAAAACATGATTAGTCTGACACACATTACCCTTCTTCTCTATTTTACACTCGTTGGAATTACTATTATTTTATTTCATTTTTATTAAAAAAAAATTATTTTATTTGATGCCTGTGTGAAGAGCCCATAAATAATGTAAAATAATGACATTTCACCACATTTGCACTGAATAGGGTAATTTCTGGGGAAAGTAGGCTATTTTTAACTTTGGCCTCTCAGAGATATTTGACACACACAATGTAACCTTGGAGAAATGACCATTATTCTACTTTTTAGAGAAAAAACACAAACCATCATTAATAAAATTAGAAACAAAGTGTGCATTTTCACTCCATCTTTGGCCTATCCACCTCTACTTTCGCAACCGACAGTTTGACGACCGTAAATGTTAAAATGCTCGATTATTTGCATTAAATCATTAATAATCGAATGATCTCAAAGCTACTCTTTAATAATTTATTTAAGTAGCTCAATCATATCTTGAGCTGAAGCACCAGCTACAGCTGCAGACTGCAAGTGTATCCTAAAGATTTTACTGCCCAAGTACAGAAGTGAACCAGTGTAGATAAAAGAGCTGTCAGAAGACGAAAACTAAGGTAAAATCCAGGACCGGAGCAGTACACCCCGGCTTTAACCGGTCAATCGGCCCTTGTAATAGTCCTGTAAAACAAAGAGTACTAGAGATCCCGCTCTGTAAACCGGCATGTGTATGCAAGCATCGGACTGTATGGAACAACACTGAGTAAAAACTGGAGTAAAGTTTTATCAACTAATATTGAGATAATAAATTGTCAAAATATTTTTATAAGGACAAAAAGGAAATATTTATATTGGTTAACATAGGGTCTGAACCCAAACATCATGTTACACAACAAAAATCTCTCACATTTTGTTCACATTAGCTTTCTTTTATGCTGAATTGCACCACTTTGAGGTGATTGTTAAATATTGACTCACTTCCTGTTTAAACATCATGTATTTCTCCACTCTGTAGTACTGGTCATTCCCATGGGCGTTTTAGACGAGAGATTCCAGCTCTTAAAACCCCTATAAAGTACCATTCATCATGTTCCTGTCGATAATATTACTTTGAGATAAATCAGAGTTTATTCTCATTCTGCGGGAGTTTCAATTCCAGGTCGCCACACCCATTGCTGTACCACCAACTCTCAGAGGTGATTGGATGGATAACGGGTAACATCTGATTTGACATTCGCTCAGCGGCTGACACAGCTCTGTTTGATTGGCTAGCTTTTGCCACTCCGTAGAGCAAACAATGCTCTGTAGTTACTGGTTAATTCCTACAAACTAAGAGTACTTTTATTTCACCAAAACCTGTAGTGACTAAATTGTCAATGAAGTGTCATTGTTTCATACCAAATGGTCAGTATTTTGCCATCTGTTAAGCATGTTAAGCCACTGACTCACATACGTGTTGTACTTGCTGGTCTTTCATAAGACATGATAATGCATTCAGGAAAGATGTCACTCTGTTTGACTAAAAGAGAATAAATAGTCAGAATTGACAGACTGAGTTTTTGCATAGATCTGGTTGTGTTCAGCTTCTAAACCGTACCCTGATGTACTGCACTCTTTATTTGATTCGCCAATGATGTTTGAAGCCGTACCCTTTTGCATATTTTCTTGTTTTTTAAATATATTTTGTTATAATGGGAGTACAGTTGACGTTCATTATTTGGTTAGTGGACACCCTAATTAGAACGTCAGCTGCAGCACTTGATCGATTTTATTTGGCCGGACAATTACTGAAGCGGTGCAGAATTAAGCAGCCCGCTCGCTGGGATGTACAACAGATTGACATATTCCTGCACACACTCATTCTGCATCAGAAACTTAATGCATTTTACGAGCCCCTGGCCGAGCCAATACCTCAGACATAAACCTAGCAGCACTCTTGTCCAGAGCGACGTACACAGCTTATATTCCTGGCATACAATCCAATTATACAGCTAGACATTTACCCAAGCGATTCGGCGTTAAGTACCTTGATCAAGGGAACAATGGCAGTGCCCCACCCGGGAATCGAACCTGCAACCACAGAGCACTAACACACAGCGTTGCCTGGCAATGACTCACCATCTGTGCCTGTTCACAGACTCCAGCGCAGAGCAGGGCTGTGTGTAGGCGTAGTGTTTCATGAGTGTGTGGTGTAAAGACAGCTGCCGCTCTACGGCTGAGCGGAAACGCAACCAAACCCATTAACCCTTGAAGAGAATGTTTTTTTTTTCTTCTAAATTCTAAGTCAGTGCTTTCAATTACAAGTAATGATTGTTAGACCTCTTATCAGGGTCACGGGGGGGGGGGGGGGGTTGGAGCCTATCCCAGCATGCATTAGGCGAGAGGCAGGAATTGGAGAGACAGGTCGCCAATCCTTCACAGGGCACACACACCATTCACTCACACACTCATACCTACGGGCAATTTAGAGTCTCCAATTAACCTAACCTGAATGTTTTTGGACTGTGGGAGGAAACCCACATGGACACGGGGAGAGGATTTGAACTCATTACCTTCTGGCTGTGAGGTGACAGTGCTGCCCACTGTGCCACTGTGCTACCAGACAGCTTCAGCACATATGCACAAAGCAGGTCATTATAGCATGCAATGCCATTGCTGTGCAATCACATTCAACTCCTTCCCTGCCCCTCTGCCCTCTGCCCTCTGCCCTCTGCCCTCTGCCCCCTGCCCTGTTAAATTAAACATAGCTGCCACCCCAATCTCAAACTGTTACCTTGGCATGCTTCAAGTAGCACTGCAATCATATAACACTACTGATCTTTACAATGGCCTCTATAGGTTGAAACCTATAGGAGTATTCAGTAAGACTTGCAGCCTCCTAAATAAAGGCCAAAGCGAGAGATACTAAACTGAAAGCTGTGCAATGCCAGCATTAAAAACAATCCTAGACAGGGTGAAACGGCAAAAGTAAAGGTATTTAATAAGACAAGTAGTCATTATAGCGCAGTTTTTTTTGCCATTCACAGAAGAGCCTAGGTGTACATTTGCACATGTCTGTATTTAGAATCAATGGTTAACATTAGCATTTGAGCCACAACTCATGACTGCAATATTGAACAGGAGAGGAAATTATCAGTATATATAACATGCCAAAAACAAGCTGAATAAATTTGCCAAGAAATGGCACAATATTTATGTTTATGACAAAACACTTGATATTTTAATTGATTAGTGCTTAGCCATGCAAGAAGAGAGCCATACATCTTTTTACGTGAAGTAATAATAATAATAATGCCTTGCATTTATATAGCGCCTTTCTCAGTGCCTTTATCTCGCCTTTCTCTCTTTTACCAGTGTGGTAAAGATGTGGCGTGGATCGTTAGTGTATGTGGATAAGGTGAGGTGGCCCTCACTCTATACCGTCAGCATTGGATTATTGTCTTAACCTTCTTAGATCATTCAGTAAAGAGTGAGCTCATCAATTTCTGTGAGTGGAAAAATCCTTTCCCTTTTTCAAACCGCATTATTGTACAATACATTTAACAAACGTTGGAGGCTATGCCTGACTTCAAATGGGTCATAAGTAGCTTTGTGTGACATCTAATTCTCCACGAAATCTTCTTCAGTCCTCGTGAATATGCTCTCGCCCCCGTGACCACTGGCGTGAACCCGTGTCGGGTTATTATGAGGCACTGGTGTTCGCTGCACTCTTTCTCTATATCGCTTGTAACCAATGAGTTGAATATTCATGAGTATGCTAATAAAGGGCATGATGTAATATTTATGAAGGAAGACACCGTGCATGTAAAGGGCAGTTTCCCCCATTCAGCCATACAGCAGAGGATTTCCATGAACCAGCGCGGCTTCCACTAGAGAAGAGTGACCTAGGCAACGCAGCCCTCAGAAACCCCGGGCGTGATGTACGCTGGGAGAACGGCGGCATTCTGACCTCCATTTCCCATAATGCAGCATTTATATTGAACCCTCAAAGGTGCGAGATCACAAATGTGTGATTAGAATGTTCTTATCTGAGCATTCTGATGCTGATGTAACGATCACTGCTGGTAACTGAAAGCAGTGGAGTTCTAGAACACAGTCCATAAAACCCACTCTTCAAAGGGTTAAATGTAGAGGTGGTGGATTCTCTCTCAGACCACGACACACTACAGGCTAGAGACCCCGCCCACCTCTGCAAGCCAGTCCTCATTTCACACGATGAAAGTTAGACAGCGCCTTGGAAACGGGAAAAAAAGATGCATTTCCACACGCTCAGAGCCATATTTACACAGTAAAATGTCCAGGGTTCATACAACTCCAACAGAGTCTATATGAGTCCCCACTCTGGCCATAGTGGACTCATATAATCTCTCTAAGAGCTGATTTAGGACTGAACATTTTACTGTGTAGTGTGTACTAAGAAAACACGATGGCTTGATGCAAGGCGTATAGCAATGTATTGCAATACCTGTAGAACGACAGGTGGAACAATCCCTGCAAAATGAACAATAGACGGAGATGAAAGGAATAAGCTGAACCTGTGACAGGAGAAGACTGCAGAGCATATGATGGTAAAACTCTATTCAACATTCATTTACGTTTTATATCCAGCTGCTAGCTGTTGACAGATCGGTCAATAGAAGTCCCACGTCCTTTCAATAAAGCAAATAGGCCTATCATTTTCATATTATATCTGAAGTTAAAGGAGGAGTGATTTTTAGACCTAAATCGCTGGGATTAAACGTCCAGCAGCTTGGACATCATATTAAAAATGCAGATTGTGGAAATCATGCAACTGTAGACTACTTTGAAAATATCCGGACGCAAGGAAATGTAAAGTTCACCATATTTGAATTTGATCTTTGGGTGCGAGGCTCAAGTTCTTCATTTATATCCTCCAGTAAGGCGATTCTTGTGTGGCTGTGCACTTAACACAGCTTTTATAGAACGAGAGCTAGGCTACATCGGTGCTCTGCATTAACACAGCTTTTATAGAACGAGAGCTAGGCTCCATCGGCGCTCTGCATTAACACAGCTTTTATAGAACGAGAGCTTAGGCGACATCGGCGCTCTGCATTAACACAGCTTTTATAGAACGAGAGCTAGGCGACATCGGCGCTCTGCATTAACACAGCTTTTATAGAACGAGAGCTAGGCTACATCGGTGCTCTGCATTAACACAGCTTTTATAGAACGAGAGCTAGGCTCCATCGGCGCTCTGCATTAACACAGCTTTTATAGAACGAGAGCTTAGGCGACATCGGCGCTCTGCATTAACACAGCTTTTATAGAACGAGAGCTTAGGCGACATCGGCGCTCTGCATTAACACAGCTTTTATAGAACGAGCGCTTAGGCGACATCGGTGCTCTGCATTAACACAGCTTTTATAGAACGAGCGCTTAGGCTACATCGGCGCTCTGCATTAACACAGCTTTTATAGAACGAGAGCTAGGCGACATCGGAGCTCTGCTTTAACACAGCTTTTATAGAACGAGAGCTAGGCGACATTGGTGCTCCGCATTAACACAGCTTTTATAGAACGAGAGCTAGGCTACATCGGTGCTCTGCATTAACACAGCTTTTATAGAACGAGAGCTAGGCTACATCGGCGCTCTGCATTAACACAGCTTTTATAGAACGAGAGCTAGGCTACATCGGCGCTCTGCATTAACACAGCTTTTATAGAACGAGAGCTAGGCTACATCGGCGCTCTGCATTAACACAGCTTTTATAGAACGAGAGCTAGGCTCCATCGGCGCTCTGCATTAACACAGCTTTTATAGAACGAGAGCTAGGCTACATCGGCGCTCTGCATTAACACAGCTTTTATAGAACGAGAGCTAGGCTACATCGGCGCTCTGCATTAACACAGCTTTTATAGAACGAGAGCTGGGCTACATCGGCGCTCTGCATTAACACAGCTTTTATAGAACGAGAGCTCGGCGACATCGGCGCTCTGCATTAACACAGCTTTTATAGAACGAGAGCTCGGCGACATCGGCGCTCCGCAAATTTCAACCTACTTTCAGGAGTTCTTAACATCCAAATGAAAAGAGGAGAGTCACATGCTTAACAGAAAAGTTAATCCACTCATTTACAAAATCCCCACCTTGCTTTAGTGCAGGGGTGTCCAAACTACGGCCTCGAAACATTTCAGAAGAATTATTAAATCTGGCCCGCTGCTACAAATGAGAAAAAAAATGCTGTTGTTTTTTTAACACTAGGGGGCAGCATAGTAAAAGCCCAACTCTAAAAACAGATCAGCAGTTTACGCCCCCCCAAACAAAAAATAATTTTATGCATTAACTAGCCAACGTTCCTGTAGCCTACAAATCGTATTCTTATCAACATGGCGGCTGCAAAGAATCGAAAGGTGGATAGTGAATGTAGGAAATTCCAGCCACGATGGCAAAATGAATACTTTTTCACTGAGTACAGAGGCAAGTGTGTCTGTTTAATTTGCCAGGAATCAGTAGCGGTGATGAAAATAATTTAATGTTCTATCATTGCAACAAACCCAGTTTTTTTGTGCTAATCAAACGCAGCAGAATGCTACCAGGGCTAGCTACGAGGTGGCTAAGCTAATAGCGAAGTATGGAAAGGCCTTTGCAGAGTGTGATTTTGAGTGCGTCACAACAAGACTTCTGCAATGTTAGTGTTGCGAGAAACACAGTGGCCCGGCAAATCGAGGATTTATCAGCTAACATCAAGGCGCAAATATCATTTTTTGCGAGGGGTTGACGATGATTTTTGCATTACTGAAGAGCTCCTCGACCTTCGGAGCCTGACTGGAACAACGAAAGGAGCTGATATTTTTGAAGCTGTGTCAGTTGCTATTCAAAATCGGAATCTCCCTTGGGACAAGTTGTGTGGAGTTATTAAATTGCACTGTATTATACACCAGGAAGCATTATGCGCCAAAGTCACGAAACTGGGCGATGTCATGAATACAGTCGCGAAAACTATTAACATAATTTGTGCGAAAGCACTCAATCAGAGAGAAATTCTTAAAATCTCTTCAAGCTCGCCTTTTAATAGGCTATAATACTGTTCGCCTAATTTAAATAGAAATCTAAGTGGCCTAATTTAAATAGAAATCTAAGTGATGTTGGCAACTGTATGCTACATGTCTGAGCGCACTTGTATTTATTTTACACACATATATATATATATTATATATATATATATATAATAGCCTGTGGCCCGTGGTAGTCATCATTTTTCTCCATCTGGCCCTCAGTGAAAAAAGTTTGGACACCCCTGCTTTAGTGACTTCACCCCAGGCATACATATGCATGAACAGATATAACTACGTTTCAAAAGGAAAGCCGCAGTGACGTAATCCCCGCAAATCGCACCCTAATGTTCATTTTGACCCACGTGCCGTAAACATGGCCTCAATATTGTGATCCTGTCATGCCTTGCATTTGCACTGGAAAAGCAATCGCAGTCCGTTTGTAAATGCGGCCTTCGGAGCTGAAAATGCATGTGGAAACAACCAACCAATCGATGCATTTCTCTCCAGTGAAGAAAATTAAACTGAACCCGTTTGAGACTACAATACTGTGGAAAGACCCCAAGGCATAAGCTTTAGTATACTGGCTTCCCTGTGTGCTGCTCATTAAAGTAGTGCCTTTATTTAAGGCCTCTTAGCCACTGTTCAATATGGACTCAATCAGCAAGTGAGCTAAACTCAACACGGGCAAAGTGAGGACCATTTACAAGCAGATTTTACCCAGCAGGAGCAGTGGAGTGTAGGTGGACAAAATGTGGACAGAGTTAATAATGAGATTACTGGATGACGAGCCTGGGGATTGAGTCTCTCCGTTTTATTCTATGAAATGTCCAAAAGTGCTTCAACTCATCTGAACACCTCTCTGTACATGGCGCTCCACTAGAGAGTAGAGTACAGGCCTGGAGGAAAGACTTTATACCAATAAACTTAATAATAAAAGTCATTTGTAGAGCATCCTTCATACACAAAGTGTCTAAGAGAAAATGTTAATTATGTACATTAATTATGATAATTGTGCTAAGATGTACCTATCCACAAGTAAAAATTAAAAATAAAAAGGTTTTAAAAAAGAAAAAATATTAAAAACAAAGATTGAGTAATAAGATGAGGCATGGAGTTTGCTGGGTCATTTCCTGGCAGCTCCCTCAATAACTACAAAAAAAGCCAGACGTACAAACAGGTAGCACTCATTTTCCCACAATCCCCCTCTCCTGCAATCGAGCACTCTCTGAGTGGTAAAATATCAAGTACTTTACAGTTCACTTGTAATGGGCGCAAGAATACATGGTATTTAAACGACATGAACGCAAGGCGTTATAATGAACCATGCGCCGGGTGTAAAATAGCAAAGACACTTGCGTTTGGGTTAGCACTGATGTCTTTACAGGCTGCAGTGGGGAGAGGCAGCTTGGTCAATCTCTGGGCCCTTCAATAGGCATATAGAGGCGAATATAAGACCTGCGAAAGCTCAAGCTGTTTTTCTTATAATTCCTGACCCGACTGTCAGATATATCAATCTGTAAATGCTTATTTTACGTGAGCTATGCAATGTGGGCTTTCTTATCTAAATATGTCATTTGTAAACTTTCATTTTACTCAATTCACCCAAAAAAAAAAGTTATGCCACAGAGACTTACCCAATAAAGTGATTCTATCACGACGGTCCTCTTTGATTGGCAGATTCATTATGAGTTCCAGGCTCTAAAGACCTGTTTTCCAGGACATATCCCCTCAAAGTGCTTTGACTTCCAAGGGCTAGACTGAATACAAACATCCCCTACCTGCCAAGACCAGTCAAACAGCTTTTTTAACACAGTCTCTCTATATAATTCAAAAAAAAAAAGTTTTAAAATGATATTACATGTGGCATCATACTACTACATACTCTCTCACATAGCACAAACAAACTGCCATTACGTATGTAGATCAGGGGTTTCAAACTCCAGTTCTGGACGGCCGCCATCTTTGTTTTTTTTTTTTTTTTTTTTTTTCGCAGCAGCCAATTCAGCAGCAGCATTGGAAAGGTTTGCAGGAAGACTCAGAGACTCAAATTATTAAAATTAAAAAAAAAAAAAAAAAAAAAAACCAGCAGACACAGCGGCCCTCCAGGATTTGAGCATGAGATCCATGCTGTAGATGGATTTAATGGGAATAGTTTGATTAAGTTAGTGTAACTATCAATCAAATAATTGTAGTAATCAAATAATCGAATCCCTCAGAAAGAATCTATAGCTTTCTGTTTAAATCAGTGCTGACTGTCCACTGATAAGGAAATTGGTAGAGAAAGATTCAGGATTAGTAAGCTTGCTAAATTTCATATAGATCAGTCATTTCAAGGGAGCAAAAAGTGAGTTTTATATAAAAGTGTGTAAAAGCTGGTAACATTTGCAGTGGTAGACTACACCTAAAACCAATCTAGGCATAAAACAGACTATTTTTTTGTTTCTGAAAATTTATTTGAAAAAATTCCAAAATCCTTTCCTGGCAAATCTGTGAAAACCGCGACTCTGCGCAGTCAGAATGTGCTCCAGCGCTGGCGACAGCATTCACTCTGAAACAAGGCCAAGAGACGACCCCGCGCAGTCAGAATGTGCTCCAGCGCTGGCGACAGCGTTCACTCTGAAACAAGGCCAAGAGACGACCCCGCACAGTCAGAATGTGCTCCAGCGCTGGCGACAGCGTTCACTCTGAAACAAGGCCAAGAGACGACCCCGCACAGTCAGAATGTGCTCCAGCGCTGGCGACAGCGTTCACTCTGAAACAAGGCCAAGAGACGACCCCGCGCTGTCAGAATGTGCTCCAGCGCTGGCGACAGCGTTCACTCTGAAACAAGGCCAAGAGCAAAAAAGATGGCTTCGCAAACTGGCTTCTTACAATAAACTAATGAAACACAAATAAGGCCATTTGAACTTAATTCTACTTGCTGTTACAACTTCAACCGTGTTTTTTATTGACACAATTTCAGGAAGAAAGCCAGAAAATGTAAATCCCACAATGCAGTGCAAAATCAGTGATGTCAGCAAGTAGGGCCTAAACCAACAACGCCGCCGCCTTCACAGGCAAAACTAAATAAATGAAAGAAGGAGGAAAGCACAGGCGTCGTATTAAAATGCAAGAAACCATAACTGTTCTCTGAACATATACTTTACACAAGCGGTTTTACATAATTATAGAACACGTTCTGCTTGTGCGGGTCACTTGGTTCTCCCTTGATCAAGGACTTTAAATGCACAGTCATCACAGTCAATATCAGAATGGAATTCAATGCCTACCCACATTAAGCAAATACATTTTTCTTTAAAAACGCATTTAAAAAGAATCTGACGAGGCATATTGCTGGCCATATGACAGGAGCACAGTATTAGAATGCATTCCTCTGCCCAGTCGAGTTTTAATGGACTTTACTATGTTGAGTTTTGCTTTAGAAGGTGATGTATAATTATCTTGTATTTTTTTGTTTTGTCTTTTGTTTTTTTAAATATTTATTTTGCTTTTATTGTTGTGGTGAATGGTGTTTATGTGTCAGGACCCCAGGAAGGGGTCTAATGTGGACCCTAATGAAACAATAAAACAGGCTTGCAGTCGGGGGATTTTCTCTTAACCCGAGTATTATGTTTACATTTTATGACGCCTTTTATGTTTGGGGTCAAACTGACCGCTAAAGTTTAAACTGACTCAACACTATTGTAAAAGAACATTTTTTTAAAAATTTGTGTCACCTTTTATGTGTCTCCCAATTGACTCGCCTTTTATCCCTAATAATGAAACATCTCATTTTAGAGCCTGAGGTGTGTGTGCCCGTTCTCTCTCTCTTAGCTGTGTCTGGGAGCACTGTGTGTGTTGGCCGATGAGGAGAAATCGATCCACAACAGAACCAGCCGAGCCGCTTTGGAAAGATAATGGGAATGTGTTAGTGAAGGACCCCCCTAGGCCTACCCTATACTCCCGTTTCACCTGTACTACAATACACACACTCCCGTTTCACCTGTACTACAACACACAGCTACCTGTAATACACACACACCCGTTTCACCTGTACTACAACACACAGCTACCTGTAATACACACACACCCGTTTCACCTGTACTACAACACACAGCTACCTGTAATACACACACTCCCGTTTCACCTGTACTACAATACACACACTCCCGTTTCACCTGTACTACAACACACACACTCCCGTTTCACCTGTACTACAACACACAGTTACCTGCAATACACACACTCCCGTTTCACCTGTACTACAACACACAGTTACCTGCAATACACACACACACCTGTTTCACCTGTACTACAACACACAGTTACCTGTAATACACACACACCTGTTTCACCTGTACTACAACACACAGCTACCTGCAATACACACACTCCCGTTTCACCTGTACTACAACACACAGCTACCTGCAATACACACACTCCCGTTTCACCTGTACTACAACACACAGCTACCTGCAATACACACACTCCCGTTTCACCTGTACTACAACACACAGTTACCTGCAATACACACACACACCTGTTTCACCTGTACTACAACACACAGTTACCTGTAATACACACACACCTGTTTCACCTGTACTACAACACACAGCTACCTGCAATACACACACTCCCGTTTCACCTGAACTACAACACACAGTTACCTGTAATACACACACACCTGTTTCACCTGTACTACAACACACAGCTACCTGCAATACACACACTCCCGTTTCACCTGTACTACAACACACAGTTACCTGTAATACACACACACCTGTTTCACCTGTACTACAACACACAGCTACCTGCAATACACACACTCCCGTTTCACCTGAACTACAACACACAGTTACCTGTAATACACACACACACCTGTTTCACCTGTACTACAACACACAGCTACCTGCAATACACACACTCCCGTTTCACCTGTACTACAACACACAGCTACCTGCAATACACACACTCCCGTTTCACCTGTACTACAACACACAGCTACCTGCAATACACACACTCCCGTTTCACCTGTACTACAACACACAGTTACCTGCAATACACACACACCTGTTTCACCTGTACTACAACACACAGTTACCTGTAATACACACACACCTGTTTCACCTGTACTACAACACACAGCTACCTGCAATACACACACTCCCGTTTCACCTGTACTACAACACACAGTTACCTGTAATACACACACACCTGTTTCACCTGTACTACAACACACAGCTACCTGCAATACACACACTCCCGTTTCACCTGTACTACAACACACAGCTACCTGCAATACACACACTCCCGTTTCACCTGTACTACAACACACAGCTACCTGCAGTATACACACTCCTGTTTCACCTGTACTACAACACACAGCTACCTGCAATACACACACTCCTGTTTCACCTGTACTACAACACACAGCTACCTGCAATACACACACTCCTGTTTCACCTGTACTACAACACACAGTTACCTGCAATACACACACTCCCGTTTCACCTGTACTACAACACACAGCTACCTGCAATACACACACTCCTGTTTCACCTGTACTACAACACACAGCTACCTGCAATACACACACTCCTGTTTCACCTGAACTACAACACACAGCGACCTGCAATACACACACACCCGTTTCACCTGTACTACAACACACAGCTACCTGCAATACACACACTCCTGTTGCACCTGTACTACAACACACAGCTACCTGCAATACACACACTCCTGTTTCACCTGAACTACAACACACAGCTACCTGCAATACACACACTCCCATTTCACCTGTACTACAACACACAGTTACCTGCAATACACACACTCCCGTTTCACCTGAACTACAACACACAGCTACCTGCAATACACACACTCCCGTTTCACCTGTACTACAACACAGTTACCTGCAATACACACACTCCTGTTTCACCTGTACTACAACACACAGTTACCTGCAATACGCACACAGTTTGGACCTCGTTGGGAGAGCCAAGGTTCATTTCAAACTGGTTTGAGTCCTGGGTGACCTGCAGACGCATCGTTCTACTAAAATGCCAACAGCCAATGAACGAGTGCACAACAAACACAACGAAAAAGTGTTCAAAATTATCCATACTTCCGTAGCCTTGGCAACTGTGTGTGGAAATTTGACCTCTTGATTTAGTCCCCCCCCCCGAGTAATTCTCTGTCCTCCCTAAATCGCCTAGCGTGTGCTGTATCGCGCAGCGATTTTTTTAAAGACTCATAAGATTTTAAAGCTGTGTAGTGTGAGCTTGACTTTAGAGTGTGCTTTCATGTGTATGAAAATCAGAGGCATGTGACCTGCTCCGATACAGTATGTATGACCTGGTCACATGATCATGCCATGATCATATATGAATAACCTGCAAGTTTGGGCTATTTCTCTTACATCTCTAATTCTGCCACAATCCTTCCATATCCTGCCTAATCCTAACCACCAAATAGAATCCCTGAGAATCCCAGTATTCCGGAATGCTCCGTGCTTCATATTTGAGCCCAGCCTTACTGTGCGCATTCAAATTCCGTTGTTTCATCAGCAGCAGCAGCAGCTCGTAGCTTCATTTCCACGTAACCAAAGCCGACAGCTCGCACACCGCACGGATCAAACAGACCTCCGCCAGGTACAAACATAAATTGAAGAGACACAAGCCATTACTGCAATTCAGCCAGGCAATTCTCAGACCCAAAAATAAACTATATCCATAATGAATATTCAGAAATTCAATCATTGAAGCAGGACTGGCCCAGTTTGCGCTTCATGGTAATTCCGAGAGGGAATGATCACAGCGCGCTCCGTGATCCTGTACCGCGCTCCGGAGTTCTTTCTCCTTCCTGGGATTTTCCCCATTCCCTCCTCCATGAGGCCCCCTTGAATGGGAGCTTACCTGGATTAAGCATGGAATCCTGCTCTTCCCGTCACGTTCCTGTGCGCCCACATTCCCAAAAGAGCCACACCACCTCAGACCCCCGCGACAGCTCCCAGGATTATTGTCATGGCGATGCAGATTCGTGCTTCAGCTACATCGGGGGGGGGGGGACATGTTTATGTCTATGGATAACTGCACATAATGTAATGGAGAGTGAGTTTAAGGGTTTCGTAGGCCGCTGCTACGTCTTTTATACACCTCTATGGTTCATGGTAACTCCTCACAAATGTAGACGCCTACAGTGTTGAAGCAACTCAAGGAATGGCCAATACGTGATGTCAGAACAGCTTTGCATTAATTAATTAATTTTGGCAACATTTAAATAAAGGTAAGATATTATTTCTTTATTAAGATTCATTAAGATTGAACCACTTCCTTTTCATATTATCTGACGGCAGATATCATTTAATTTATCTCCTCTTTATGGGAAGCATATTGCATTACAGCATGAAGGAATTCATATAATATCACAAGAGGTGTAGCACTTAATTAAGCCTGCATCGGACAGGGGGGCTATGCTGCCTTCTCTAGTTTCAACAGAATATCAATGAGAAAATCCAGGAGAGAACATGTATAGAAACACTGGAATCCGAGAGCAGAATGCATAATAAGAGACAATAAGAAATAATAACTCCATTGATACTGAAAGAGCCAAAAACAAATGCCTGCATTGTAGTTTACCAGGTCATAAGAAAATTATTAAGTATTTTTTGCGCTGTATAATGCTTTTTATCGCGATAAACTCATTTCTAACTCTTACTTGCCTTCCCAAATGAAAAAAATAAGTAATTAAATAAAACCCAAGATGTTGTCAATAAAATGATGAGTAACCATATATAGTGCATGATACATTGTACATTTGTAAAGGATTATTGCTTCACTAAAATACAGCAAAGGGGAAAAAAATACTGAGAATAGATATTATGACTGATGTTTATGGAAGTGCACACTTGACTGCATATCAGTTCATGTTAAAAGGCTTTTACAGAAAATTCTGATTGAACAATTTTTTTGTTTGGGTACAGATATATTAATAACAAATGTTCTTATTTTATCAATATATGGGTCCAGGTGTCAACATGAAAACCCAGAGGCAGCGAAAGCATTGAAAACATTCTGTACCTTATAATGTAGTCACATTAACTGAAGTTCCCTCAAGGGAAAATAAAAGCTATTTTTTTCTATTCTATTAAGAGCAGCCATTTTTACTCAAATATCTACCCTGGCTGACTTTTCCTGGAAGACTGCCCAACCATTCTGAATGAGAACTCGGCTTCACCTGATTGGCCAGATCTGGTGATGTCACAAAGACATCTCCCTTCCTGTACTCCCAAGCCTTCACCCTGCAATTTGCCCCTTCTGTCAGTAAAAAGCCTAATTAATTAATAAGAACTCATCTGCGATGGCGACCTGCAGAGGCTCTGCACGGCGGGATCCCAGGGTTGGTTCCAGGAAATTCGTAACGCTGGTGAGAAACAGACTGGCTCTGCCCAGATGCGCAGAGAACAGTGCGGTCGGATTGGCCTAAATGGATATCATTACACATCTTTTCCCCCCCTGAAAATAATATTCAGGAACGGCAGAGAGGACCACATCATTATTAATATTGCCTGGCATGAGGAATCGCTTATGTTATTCACGAGAAAACACACTGAATCTATCTACATAAAGGACACAGAATAAATAATTAGACGTCTGATGCTTCTGTGCAGTTTCATGGCCAGATAGCCTCTCCTTTCGAGTGTGTAGTATGCAAATATCACCGTGTACTAACCCTGTAGTATGCTGTGCGGCTACATGGCCAGATAGCCTCTCCTTTCGAGTGTGTAGTATGCAAATATCACCGTGTACTAACCCTGTAGTATGCTGTGCGGCTACATGGCCAGATAGCCTCTCCTTTCGAGTGTGTAGTATGCAAATATCACCGTGTACTAACTCTGTAGTATGCTGTGCGGCTACATGGCCAGATAGCCTCTCCTTTCGAGTGTGTAGTATGCAAATATCACCGTGTACTAACTCTGTAGTATGCTGTGCGGCTACATGGCCAGATAGCCTCTCCTTTCGAGTGTGTAGTATGCAAATATCACCGTGTACTAACTCTGTAGTATGCTGTGCGGCTACATGGCCAGTTAGACCGATATCAGCAATGCTTGTATGACTGCATTGTACATCCATCAAAAATAAATGCTTAATTTTTACTCCAACTGATAGTAAATGGTAAATGGACTGCACTTATATAGGAAGCAGCAAGGGTTTTTACATTCACACAGTCCACATACGTAACTATACGTGTATACACACTAACTTAACTATGGAGTTTTATTTTAATTTTTTATTTCTGCCTAGTAGCAGTCCTGACAGTTAGCGTTGTAAATGTTGCTAGCACACAAACAGCTGGACTTGAGTGTGTGGCAGCAGTTAGCTTAGCTTAGCAATTAAGTATGCTTGTTCCCCATTGTGTGGGGTAATTAGGGTAATTTGGGGAAAGTGAGAGTGCATTAGCATTTACATACACGCATTTAGCAGCCTCTCTTATCCAGAGTGGCAAGTTCTTGCTGTAAAAAAAAAAAATATATTATTTTTTTATTTTTTTTATTTTTTACATAGTATCCATTTATACAGCTGGATACTGAAGCAATTCAGGTTAAGCACCGTGTACAACAGCAGTGTCTTACTTGGGAATCAAACCTACAACCTGTCGGTTACAAGCCCAGGTCCGTAGCCCATGATGCTACACGGCCGCTTGTTTGCAGTCTGTTACTGGTTGAGAGGGGCAGAGGGCGCCCTAGAGCAATCATAAAGGTGCAGTAATAATGTCCAAACACCACCACCACTCACTCCTGTCTGTCCGTGTGTAACTGCGTATGTGGACGTGAAAGCACACTTTCTGTCAGCAGCCAAATGCTTCATAGTTTGGCCAGAAGCTCACTATGTTGGTTTAGGCCACTGACCCAGTGGGAGGTGGTAAAGATCTATGTATAACATGTTTATAATGCGCTGATAAAGCATTGACTGACTCGTGTAAAACAGCCAGTTCTGTGCCCTTCAATGCTGTCAGAGTTGCGTAAGTGAGCCTTTAAAACAGGAAGCGCTGTGAAGGTGCCGGTTTCATGCGCGCACACCACCACCCCCACCTCAGGAAGAGTGATCCTTTGCGATCCTTTGTGATCCTTTGTGTTTCCGCAGTCAGATTGTAAAAGAGTTCAATGTTCAAGAGTTCAAATAACAAGGAAAACCTGGTCAGGAAAAATCAGCTTCAGCCCAAATAACAAGGAAAACCTGGTCAGGAAAAAACAGCTTCAGCCCAAATAACAAGGAAAACCTGGTCAGGAAAAATCAGCTTCAGCCCAAATAACAAGGAAAACCTGGTCAGGAAAAAACAGCTTCAGCCCAAATAACAAGGAAAACCTGGTCAGGAAAAAACAGCTTCAGCCCAAATATTATTTAAAATCCAGGCCAGCAATGGACAGCTTCAGCTTCAGCTGAGCACTCAAATACATCTAACAAAGTGCATCTGACCAACACGCTATTAAGTACACATTTATACATCTTACGCAATGTTAGTTCACTGTATCATAGGTGTATTTGGAGATATTGGTGGCTGGGGGTTATCGTTATAGTAACCCACTGCACATTTAGACTGCAAACGCTGGGGATGTTAAGTTGATATGAATGGCACTAAGCGTTTGTCTGTGCCCACATGCTCGATGAGAAAGGACTGAAAGCTATGCTGTAGTGTGCCGCAACTGATGCTAAAGCGTGCTCGCTGTTATGATTCGCCCACAGACTTAAGACTAGCGCATCGAAAAATGAGGCACGTTCATTTCCTGTGAGCTGGTGAAATGTTGCGGGGACGTTGCAGGGACGTTGCACAAATGCCGAGCTGCTTGCCCTGTTCTAAAGGGAGCTGTTGAGACGGGTGTGTGCGGGTTGGACCCGTAATGCACGACTCAGAACACAAACTTGATAATAAATACCCGCAAGGGCTTTATTATGGGGAAATCCAAAAACGTAGTCACACAAGCAAAGTCCAAAAACCAATAAATCCAGCCAGACTAAAGATACAGTACCGAGGGAGAAGGCAATCTCGAAGTCGGTATCCATGCAAGAGTTCATTAACCAGAGTAGCTGTCAGCGGAGCAGAAGTACAAAACAGGGAAAAAGCAAAGTTCGTAGTCGTGGGGCGTAGCAGGAGTCAGACCGAAGTCCTATCCGCGGGGCAGAGGTACAAACAGACAGCAGGCAAAACTCGTGGTCAAAAACAGGCAGTGGAAACAATAGGCAGGCAGTAAAGATGGTCAATAAACAAGCTAGATCAATAACGGTGGTCAAAACAATGGAAAAACGCTCAAGAGTGACAATAGTAAACTAAGGCAACAATTTAGCAAAGAACAGACATGAACACTGAGCTTAAATGCAGGTGTAGACAGGTGCAAACATTTAGCTTGAGAGCAGCAGGAAATTCACAACAGCTTGAGAAAATGAGACACGTAACGAGGCAATTAGTAAATCGTTAGTAGTTAACCTATCCTGACCTAGCGTTAGTAAATTAGTAATCAACATGCACGAGAAACGTAAGGTAAACATGAACACATGGTTAGATAGTTAGTATTACCCAATCCTGATCTAATGTTAGTATATTAGTAACTAGACAAGGGAGAATGAAACAATTAGGGAAGCGTGAGTGACAGCAAGAGAAGAAACAGCATGAACGCAAGGCTGCGGAAAAACATGGAAATATGTATGCAAACCATGAACTGCATCGTAACATAAACAGAAAATAAACTGTGAAAAACACTAAACATGAAACATGGCATAAACATGACAGAAACGTAACAGCTGTGTTACCATGGTCACCATCGGGTCCTTCTGCACATGCGCGAGTATGAAAGGATGGGGCGCAGGTGATTGACAGAAATTTGTGAGAGAAACATCACCTTTGTGCGTTTTTTTTGTTTTGTTTTCGGTTCCCCTCTGCATTTTTCAGGAAATGATGTCACAATGATGTCACAATGGCAGTCATCAGGAAGTAACCCCCTTCCCAGTATAACACACATGATGAGCCCGGAGAGCTTATCGAGCTTCCAGCTTCTCTCTATTATGAGCACTGAATAAACTGTGTGCCCTGTTAGTTTGGGGGAACTAACATTTTATCTACTGTCTTGGGGGTTTATAGTTCTGTACAGTGTGTTGGCCCTTAGCCGGTACATGCACACTAAAGAGATGCATTAATCTCAATAAGGCTTTCCTGCTAAAATAAAGGATAAAAAATCTAATATAACAGACTGTGCAATGCACCGTTGCTCCTTTTAAATATGCTTTAGATTTCCACATCTCTATGGACTCCTGCCCTGACACCTGCAGTGTGTCAGGCTGTGAAAAATAGCGCTTTGGGCACTCAGAAGATTTCACAGGCTGTCTGATGGGCCTGTAGGCCTTCAGGACCACATCCAGATCACATCCCTCATGCTCACATCCAGGGATACGGGAAAAAATGCACCTGCAGCGGAAAGCGAAATGTCCCAGAGACTCAACATGGGGCGATTCATTCAGTCATGACCGTCAGACATCCAAAGGCATAGCATTATCATCCTCGGGCACAGCGCTATCGTCCTCGGGCACAGCGCTATCGTCCTCGGGCACAGCGCTATCGTCCTCGGGCACATCGCTATCGTCCTCGGGCACAGCGCTATCGTCCTCGGGCACAGCGCTATCATCCTCGGGCACAGCGCTATCGTCCTCGGGCACAGCGCTATCGTCCTCGGGCACAGCGCTATCGTCCTCGGGCACAGCGCTATCGTCCTCGGGCACAGCGCTATCGTCCTTGGGCACAGCGGTATCGTCCTTGGGCACAGCGCTATCGTCCTTGGGCACAGCGGTATCGTCCTTGGGTACAGCGCTATCGTCCTTGGGCACAGCGCTATCGTCCTCGGGCACAGCGCTATCGTCCTTGGGCACAGCGCTATCGTCCTTGGGCACAGCATTTATCGTTCTTAGGCACAGCGCTATCGTCCTTGTGCACAGCGCTATTGTCCTTGGGCACAACGCTATCGTCTTTGGGCACAACGCTATCGTCCTTGGGTATAGCGCTATTGCCCTCGGGCGTAGTGTCATCATTCTTGGGCATAATGCTATCGCCCTTGGGCACAACGCTATCATTCTCTGGCATTGCGCTATTGCCCTTGGGCACAGCGCTATCGTTCTTGGGCACAGCACTATCATTCTTGGGTGCAGGGCTACCATCTTTATGGATTTACAACCAAAAAAAAAAAATAATAAAGATCAAGATATCACAAACACAGCCACACATCCTCAACACATGTACCTCCAACACAGTCCCACCCAACACTGACATCCCAAATAATTATCACACCAAACACAGCCCAGTACAGGATACTCCCATTCGCCCAAGTGTCCTTGAGTTGCCTACATACTACATGCAACAGTGAGCACCCTTAATCCTGGGAACACACAGGTGTGTAAATGGCAGAAGAATTCTACTTTGCGAAGACATCCCAAAGTTTATTTGTGAACCTGTGAAATGAATTTTGGTGGTGAGAACACAGTTTGATGGTGTTCAGAGTGTTCAGAGGGTTCTTTCAGAGTGTTGTCACAGTAACAGGAAAAGGGGCGTCGCCTGTCTGCAGATGGAAGCAGAAAACTATCATCTTTAAATCATATTAAACCTGCAGAACATGGAGGATTTACACCAGGAAACATCCCTCTGACAGACTGACACCTGGTGTCTCTGGCTGGCAGAGGCCTGGCATGGCTCTCTATTGGTTCTCTATTGAATCACAGCAGACTTTCATGTCTTTGGCATTTTTTTCATTTCTACTCTGTACTATCGTCCAACACTATAGGCCACAGTGTACTATAATGGTGAGGAAACTGGGTTTGTGAGAAAAAATCATTAAAATCTTGCAACACCGAGGTTGTAAATTCATAACAATGAGGTTGCAGGTTCGATTCCCAGATGAGGCTGAGACATTGTACTCTTCAGCAATGTGCTTTACCTCAATTACTTTAGTAAATATCATGCTGCATACATGGACTGTATGTAAAGAATGTAAACTGTGTACATTGCTCTGCAAAATGCCTAGAATGTAAAAAAATTTATTTAAAAAAACGCCATAAACAGATGAGGTACAGCATTAACAGGCAACAAATGCATCATGAAAAAATAATACTAACGCTTTCTAATATTTGCTTAGAATGAGAACTATGCCCATAAATATTTATCACCACTGATCTCGAGGCAAGCAGCGTGGGTGGTGAAAAAACACTGTTTGCTTTGGCACAACTCATTACATGCCACACTCAGACAGAGAAGAAAAGTGCACATTTTATCACAAACATGTTATAATGAAATTATTTACGGCGAAACCTCATCTGCAGAATGGTTTCAGGGGTTGTGAAACCTTGGTTACGGATTAGCCGATGGTCTGTTATAAATAAAGGCATTATGCATACTGCGAAGCTGACACGCTCCGCCAGTCATCGCTTAAGAACATCCATTATTACTTAACAATGTAGAAGGTATCGAAGGCTTGTTATCCTGTCCTATTTTACACCCTACAGGCCACACACAGTACTACAGAAAAGCCAGTGACTATTTCACACCCGACAGCCCACACACAGTACTACAGGAGAGGTAGTGACTATTTTACACCCTATAGTCCACACAGTACTACAGGGAAACTATTGCAGATGAATGGAGACTTATCTCTCACTTCAAAAAAAAAATTCTCAAAAACAATGGTAGCTATGCTGGCAATTTTTTCAGGACTATTTATATTGCTCTATTAATCTAATCACATGTTTATTTTGGGAACAGTACACATTATAATAAAGCATTAAAAAACATTACACATGACGTTACAGTTATAAAACAAACATTATATCTCCTTTATTGCTTTATTGCTTGCATACATATTTCTAGCACAACTACAATAGGAATGTTTGAGAGAGAAAATGATTTACATTTAGAAGCTGTTTATAGATATTGATTTGTATAAAGTCCTTTTGATGTAATATACCATGTGAAAGCTCACCATTATATTGCTTTGGTCCAAAGGCACAGATATATTTCAAATTCAAAAGTATCTTGCAGTATATTCTGTATTTGGTGCTAGACTTCACCCCGTGAAAATAGGCAATACAGCTTAAACCCAAAGCAGCAGGAATATCAGGGCTCAAAACTATGGAAATACATTTATTGCACAGCATACCTTGTGTGCCAAAGCAAGCTCACACAGGTGGGAGAGTGAATTAGTACATTTCCAGGGTATAAAAAGAACGTGAGTCATCCTTGCGAGGTGCCTACTATATTTAATTACTGAGATTACCAGAGAAAAGCATAAAGGGTTCATGCATTATCACCTTGTGCTATTTCTGAACTTAACAAAGTGATCCAAGCAGGTACTTACAGACAGTGTGAGTCGGGGGGTGGGGGGTGGAGGGATCGAAATAGCAACACCAACAGTGCGTGTGTATAAGCGGAAAACGTGTGAACCATATCGACGCGTGAAAAGGCTGGCGTTTGCGGGGGGAAGGCAGTACTGTGCTGGTGTAGATTCACTTGAAGGTTTAGCTGCAAGCATGTCCACTGGCCAGCTTTAGCCAGAGGACAGACATAGCTACAGTATGTGATGTATTTACAGGTAGATATGATATACCTGAGGCCAACTGAAGATACGTTCTCTGTAAACTGAGCCAATCCGACAGCCTGTTGACCAAAGCTGATAAAATAGCAGACTATAATATCTAATTGCCCCTCAGGGATTTAGGGGTTTTTCAAGGTTAGCAAATTGAATTGGACTGAGTGAAATAACCTAATTCAGCAAGATTTTTAATGGGTGTGGAATGCTGCAGTGGGAACCAGGTTGTGAATCTTCTGAAAGCAAGAATGCAACCAATCACAAGCAGGTAAATGAGTGTCGCCCGAGAAAAGTAACAACAGAAAAGGAAAAAAATTAAAATACACGAGAAATCGAGGCAAGTTTCAGTGAAGTCACAAAGCAAACAAAGCCGATGGCTGAGCGCTCCTTGACTCTGGCGGGAAAACGAAGCGAGTCTCAGAGACAAACATATGTGTCGTGACTCGGTGTGCACGCATGGGAGGTTTTTTCAACATACCCCACCCCCCCACCCCCAACACGGCTGTGAGTCATTCTTCACCCACACAAGCCAATCAGAGACCGCAGAGAACAACCGCTGTTTCACCTTTCCCGCTGCCAGCCGCCATCTCACCTGTGTCAAATACCTGTTAGAGCTACCCACCATCTTTTTTATTTTTTCTGATTTTTTCCCATTTTCTCCCAATTTGGTAGCCAATTGAATCCCTATTCTAGTTCAACTCCCCCCATGTAGCAACCGCTAGAGAATCACTGCTGCACAACCCCGTCAGCCGGTAGTAACGGAGGACGCCGCGCTCTTATTCAGAGCGCGACTCCCCAAGCTGACCGTGATTCCAACTCGCCCGGGGCCGACATATGCGCAGCGATTCTCTCCGAGCCCCTCCCCCCACCCGGGAGCAGCCGCCAATTGCCGCTCCCACAGGGCCCCGACCATGCTCGGAACTGGCAGGTCCGGGGCGCGAACCCCGATCCTCGGAGTACAACTGCACTGTACCACCGCGAGGCCCGCTACCCACCATCTTAAATAGCTCTCCCAAATACTCCTTAGAAGCTGGGAAATTTGCAAAACACCCCTGTAGATTCATGAAGAGTTTTGAGGAAATACGCCACAAAACCCCAAAATACACAAATTCTGAATATCAGCAAAAAATAAATGTTTCTTTAAAAATTGTTCACTGTACAGATTTTTAGGGTAAATTATTTGAACTATTTGATTAGATCCAGGTCTGCCTGCCACCGGAATGTTCCTGGGTCCCTCTTGGCGCGTATCTCTGCCCTCCTGTCCCGTGTGTCTGGTATTACACCACCATTATGAGAACCTCAGTCTTCAACACAACCCAAAATACATTTTCAGCATGAATCTTAAATTACAGAACAAATATGTCTTTATGTTTTTCATGCTTAAGCATTAGTTGCAAGGTTTACAGCCTCAGAAATACGGCCCCTGCATCACATGTGCTACTCAACTATATAGCAAAGACTTAGATACTGTGACCGCTAATGCGACAGGTGGCTACCAGTGTACATCCTTAACACGCTCCCTACAAGATGACATTACATTACATTATAGGAATTTAGCAGACGCTCTTATCCAGAGCGACTTACACAACTTCTTATTACATGTATCCATTCATACAGCTGGATATATACTGAAGCAATTCAGGTTAAGTACCTTGCTCAAGGGTACAACGGCAGTGTCCTACCTGGGAATCGAACCTGCAACCTTTTGGTTACAAGTCCAGCTCCTTAACCATTATACTACACTGCCGCTCCTACACTGTGACAGTGTTACCCAGCTGGGCGGATCTGCGTGCAGTGAAACGTAAATGCAGGTGTGCTCTCGGCTCAGCCTCTCCACTCACCACTGTGTGGCCCTTGTGCTAATCAGAGGGGCCACAGTTGAGTAATCGGCACACAGGTAATTAAAAGTGAGGCAAAGGGCTTCAACAACCATGTTTATCTTTGAGTTTTAATTCATTTGTAGACGAAGGTCTCTCTTCTTATTATGGTTTATGGCCCATACCCCCCCCCTCCCAACAAGATGACTTATCTTTTATGTTCCATTCCACAAATTTTACTATTCCAATATTTCTTTCTTTTTAGAACTTAAACTGACCTCATACAGCTCATCTTTGTACAAACCCCAATTCCCAAAAAATTAGGACAGTATATAAAATGCACATAAAAGCATAAATTTGACATAGATTTTACACAAATTGAATTGAAAACAGTACAAAGAAAAGATATTTAATGTTTTACCTTATCAACTTTATTGATTTTTGTAAATATATGCTAATTCCAAATTTCACACCTGCAACACGTTACAAAAAAGGGCAAAAAAAAACAAAAAAACTGGGAAGTTAAAAAAAAAACCCTGTTTGTAACATTCCACATGTAAACAGGTGATGCTATCATGACTGGGTATAAAAGGATATCAAAAAATTCTTGATATTTTATTTTCAGGTACTCTTACAAGCAATACTATAACCTCTCTGCATTTTAATGGTTCTCTATGGAGATTGGGGGTGGGACTAGATTAAGCTGGAAATTACACTGGAATAGTATGGAACCCATGGTTGGCTAAATAACTGTAAGTCAAACCATCGCTCTGCTGCCAGATATGCAGTAGATATGCATGGATCACTTGTTTCTCCTGACTCATTTTGTTATTGAACACTAAGGACATTTTTTTTGTGCTAAACAAGTGCAGAACATGGTTGGGGGGAGGCCTCCCACTTGCAAAACGAGTCCACATAGTAATACACAGGACATGGTGAAGACACAGGAAATAGTAACACACAGGAAATGGCGAGGACACAGGAAATGGCGAGGACAGAGGGAGACCTCTCTGCCGCACTTGTGCTGCCCTTCTCTTCCTTCACCGCCGAGCCTTGAACATTCCCATCATGTCCACCACAGCGTTTTTAATCGAATAATGAGGACGGGGATGAGCTTTATCGGAGCAAATAAGACACACGTATCCTGTGGGCAGTCTCGACATGCGCAGCAGCGGGTTACTCAGGCGCACAGAAAATAATAAACTCCACAACAATTCTTTATGACAAGTCAACTGTTGACATTAAACATTTGGTATTAATGTCGGGTACTAGCTGTTCCGAGTGCTTCTTCATCGCAGGCAGTACATATTCCTCTTTGATTTATGAAAAAGCATCTGGCTAATTGAGAGGAATTATGAAAATATGTTTTGATTAATATAGTCCGTAAATATGAGTTAATGGAGAGGGAGAATGAAGAGGCTTCCCGCGTGATTTTGCCATAACATATTACAGTGCGTTTTTACTCACAGCAGAGCCGGTCCTAGGCATAGGCGATGTAGGGCGCCATCGGTATTGGGGCGGGGGGGGGCAAACGAAGGGAAATGGAACGCATTGTGCCCCCCCCAAATCCACGATCACTAAACACCCCCAGGGTACGCGATCTCACCTCAGGGGGCACAAAGGCTAAAGCCAGCCCTGACTCACAGCCATACAGATAAGATAGCCCTATAAGCACGAACACACTAAACCAGTATTAACACACACATTCCCATGCTAAACCCGCAGTAACACGCTAAACAAGCAGCACCGCATTAAAAAAGCACTAAAACAGGCATTAATACACTAAAAATAGTATCAAACAGCATCCAGTGAGGCTGAAAGGACACACAGACTGTAACACTAGAAATCCCATACCTGAATTCCCAGAGTTCCAGTTTCACACAAACATCCCATACCTGAACTCCCAGAGTTCCAGTTTCACACAAACATCCCATACCTGAACTCCCAGAGTTCCAGTTTCACACAAACATCCTATACCTGAACTCCCAGAGTTCCAGTTTCACACAAACATCCCATACCTGAACTCCCAGAGTTCCAGTTTCACACAAACATCCTATACCTGAACTCCCAGAGTTCCAGTTTCACACAAACATCCCATGCCTGAACTCCCAGAGTTCCAGTTTCACACAAACATCCTATACCTGAACTCCCAGAGTTCCAGTTTCACACAAACATCCCATACCTGAACTCCCTGAGTTCCAGTTTCACACAAACATCCTATACCTGAACTCCCAGAGTTCCAGTTTCACACAAACATCCCATACCTGAACTCCCATAGTTCCAGTTTCACACAAACATCCCATACCTGAACTCCCAGAGTTCCAGTTTCACACAAACATCCTATACCTGAACTCCCAGAGTTCCAGTTTCACACAAACATCCCATACCTGAATTCCCAGAGTTCCAGTTTCACACAAACATCCCATACCTGAACTCCCAGAGTTCCAGTTTCACACAAACATCCCATACCTGAACTCCCAGAGTTCCAGTTTCACACAAACATCCCATACCTGAACTCCCAGAGTTCCAGTTTCACACAAACATCCCATACCTGAACTCCCAGAGTTCCAGTTTCACACAAACATCCTATACCTGAACTCCCAGAGTTCCAGTTTCACACAAACATCCCATACCTGAATTCCCAGAGTTCCAGTTTCACACAAACATCCCATACCTGAACTCCCAGAGTTCCAGTTTCACACAAACATCCCATACCTGAACTCCCAGAGTTCCAGTTTCACACAAACATCCCATACCTGAATTCCCAGAGTTCCAGTTTCACACAAACATCCCATACCTGAACTTCCAGAATTCCAGTTTCACACAAACATCCCATACCTGAACTCCCTGAGTTCCAGTTTCACACAAACATCCCATACCTGAACTCCCAGAGTTCCAGTTTCACACAAACATCCCATACCTGAACTCCCAGAGTTCCAGTTTCACACAAACATCCTATACCTGAACTCCCAGAGTTCCAGTTTCACACAAACATCCCATACCTGAACTCCCAGAGTTCCAGTTTCACACAAACATCCCATACCTGAACTCCCAGAGTTCCAGTTTCACACAAACATCCTATACCTGAACTCCCAGAGTTCCAGTTTCACACAAACATCCCATACCTGAACTCCCTGAGTTCCAGTTTCACACAAACATCCTATACCTGAACTCCCAGAGTTCCAGTTTCACACAAACATCCCATACCTGAACTCCCAGAGTTCCAGTTTCACACAAACATCCCATACCTGAACTCCCAGAGTTCCAGTTTCACACAAACACCCCATACCTGAACTTCCCGAGTTCCAGTTTCACACAAACACCCCATACCTGAATTCCCAGAGTTCCAGTTTCACACAAACACCCCATACCTGAATTCCCAGAGTTCCAGTTTCACACAAACATCCCATACCTGAACTCCCAGAGTTCCAGTTTCACACAAACATCCCATACCTGAATTCCCAGAGTTCCAGTTTCACACAAACATCCCATACCTGAACTTCCAGAATTCCAGTTTCACACAAACATCCCATACCTGAACTCCCTGAGTTCCAGTTTCACACAAACATCCCATACCTGAACTCCCAGAGTTCCAGTTTCACACAAACATCCCATACCTGAACTCCCAGAGTTCCAGTTTCACACAAACATCCTATACCTGAACTCCCAGAGTTCCAGTTTCACACAAACATCCCATACCTGAACTCCCAGAGTTCCAGTTTCACACAAACATCCCATACCTGAACTCCCAGAGTTCCAGTTTCACACAAACATCCTATACCTGAACTCCCAGAGTTCCAGTTTCACACAAACATCCCATACCTGAACTCCCAGAGTTCCAGTTTCACACAAACATCCTATACCTGAACTCCCAGAGTTCCAGTTTCACACAAACATCCCATGCCTGAACTCCCAGAGTTCCAGTTTCACACAAACATCCTATACCTGAACTCCCAGAGTTCCAGTTTCACACAAACATCCCATACCTGAACTCCCTGAGTTCCAGTTTCACACAAACATCCTATACCTGAACTCCCAGAGTTCCAGTTTCACACAAACATCCCATACCTGAACTCCCATAGTTCCAGTTTCACACAAACATCCCATACCTGAACTCCCAGAGTTCCAGTTTCACACAAACATCCTATACCTGAACTCCCAGAGTTCCAGTTTCACACAAACATCCCATACCTGAATTCCCAGAGTTCCAGTTTCACACAAACATCCCATACCTGAACTCCCAGAGTTCCAGTTTCACACAAACATCCCATACCTGAACTCCCAGAGTTCCAGTTTCACACAAACATCCCATACCTGAACTCCCAGAGTTCCAGTTTCACACAAACATCCCATACCTGAACTCCCAGAGTTCCAGTTTCACACAAACATCCTATACCTGAACTCCCAGAGTTCCAGTTTCACACAAACATCCCATACCTGAATTCCCAGAGTTCCAGTTTCACACAAACATCCCATACCTGAACTCCCAGAGTTCCAGTTTCACACAAACATCCCATACCTGAACTCCCAGAGTTCCAGTTTCACACAAACATCCCATACCTGAATTCCCAGAGTTCCAGTTTCACACAAACATCCCATACCTGAACTTCCAGAATTCCAGTTTCACACAAACATCCCATACCTGAACTCCCTGAGTTCCAGTTTCACACAAACATCCCATACCTGAACTCCCAGAGTTCCAGTTTCACACAAACATCCCATACCTGAACTCCCAGAGTTCCAGTTTCACACAAACATCCTATACCTGAACTCCCAGAGTTCCAGTTTCACACAAACATCCCATACCTGAACTCCCAGAGTTCCAGTTTCACACAAACATCCCATACCTGAACTCCCAGAGTTCCAGTTTCACACAAACATCCTATACCTGAACTCCCAGAGTTCCAGTTTCACACAAACATCCCATACCTGAACTCCCTGAGTTCCAGTTTCACACAAACATCCTATACCTGAACTCCCAGAGTTCCAGTTTCACACAAACATCCCATACCTGAACTCCCAGAGTTCCAGTTTCACACAAACATCCCATACCTGAACTCCCAGAGTTCCAGTTTCACACAAACACCCCATACCTGAACTTCCCGAGTTCCAGTTTCACACAAACACCCCATACCTGAATTCCCAGAGTTCCAGTTTCACACAAACACCCCATACCTGAATTCCCAGAGTTCCAGTTTCACACAAACATCCCATACCTGAACTCCCAGAGTTCCAGTTTCACACAAACATCCCATACCTGAATTCCCAGAGTTCCAGTTTCACACAAACATCCCATACCTGAACTTCCAGAATTCCAGTTTCACACAAACATCCCATACCTGAACTCCCTGAGTTCCAGTTTCACACAAACATCCCATACCTGAACTCCCAGAGTTCCAGTTTCACACAAACATCCCATACCTGAACTCCCAGAGTTCCAGTTTCACACAAACATCCTATACCTGAACTCCCAGAGTTCCAGTTTCACACAAACATCCCATACCTGAACTCCCAGAGTTCCAGTTTCACACAAACATCCCATACCTGAACTCCCAGAGTTCCAGTTTCACACAAACATCCTATACCTGAACTCCCAGAGTTCCAGTTTCACACAAACATCCCATACCTGAACTCCCTGAGTTCCAGTTTCACACAAACATCCTATACCTGAACTCCCAGAGTTCCAGTTTCACACAAACATCCCATACCTGAACTCCCAGAGTTCCAGTTTCACACAAACATCCCATACCTGAACTCCCAGAGTTCCAGTTTCACACAAACACCCCATACCTGAACTTCCCGAGTTCCAGTTTCACACAAACACCCCATACCTGAATTCCCAGAGTTCCAGTTTCACACAAACACCCCATACCTGAATTCCCAGAGTTCCAGTTTCACACAAACATCCCATACCTGAACTCCCTGAGTTCCAGTTTCACACAAACATCCCATACCTGAACTTCCCGAGTTCCAGTTTCACACAGGAAATGAAGGCGGCACAGTCACAGGTGAAGTCAAACGCTGGTCCTCGTAAACCTTTGAGACTGGTCTCAAAACATCACATAGCGCAAGCGCTGTGACCCCACTGCGTAACCGTCAGTGCCAGTATGTAATATCACTCCTCAAAAAAGAGACGTACTTTAGAGACGGCATGCTTCACAATGCTGTAGCTAGGCTACTGTTTCTCTACTCCACTGTGGGAATAATATACAGAGATTATAAAATAACCCAAAGCACAGAAGAGCTCTACAGACAACCAGCTTTTCTGCATCCCAACACAGCATGTTCATCCATGAAATTAAACGGTCGGGAGGGGTTCTCAAAAGAGGGACTCAAAAGAGGCAGTGCCCGTCACTGAGTTAGATCCGGGAGTCAGAAATTACCTTTAAAGGTTTTGAACCAGTTTATCGTCATGAACAACCTCGTTAGTTCACTGACCAGCTAAGGATTCCGTTTTGCTCAACAGCACTAGACATTTTGCAGTAGTTATTAAATAGTTTTGATAATGGTATGGTTTTCTTAAGTAATTATGATTATACCAAAAGATTTGAGTCAGTTTTTAAAATGAATACCACTTCACGTAAAGAGAACAAACCCTGAACAACCGTATTAAATGAAGTGAAGTAAATGTGATTGAGCTGAGAAAGGAGTTCCAAGATTGGCACGCTTGTCAGACTTAATAATGCGAAAACAACTAAAAACAGATTCAGGGTTATTATCAGATAAAGATATACGTTCTCCGGCTCCACTGTTTGAACAGCTGTGTACTGACTGCCCCTGGATCGAGGAAGAGGAGGAAGGTTCATGTGTGATTGAGAGGGGGGAGGGGGGTGTAGAGAAGATGGAGAAATCTCTCTCAGCTCAAGCAAAATCAGCAGTTTGCTCGTTCTGTGTTGTACATGGTTCGAGCACCTCTTCAACTCTTTTTCTGAAAAATAAAGGCTATAACTTGTCATCAGTGCAATATACACTCCCACTTCTGGCGAACAGAAAACCCAGCGACCTTTGTAACATCCACAAAATGCAGCTTTCATCAACTATCAACATGCATACGGGCACACATAAACACCCTCACAAACACACACACACACACACACACTCACAAACACACACACACACACACACACACACACACACACAAACAAACACACACACACACACACACAAACACACACACACACACACACACACACACACAAACACACACACACACACTACTGCAGTGTGACCCTGAAGCAGAACTGGGAGGTTCCCTGGGTTTTTTTTTATTCAGCCATTGCATGTTATAAATGGGGATGATTTCTGACATAGGCTCGGCTAGTATATGGTGATGTAATGATCTATGACATGACGTGATGCTATGAAGAGGCTGTTTAAGTGCAGGTGGATGTCTCAGTGCTGGCACTGTGACTGGGGTGACCTCCCTGGGGAAAGAGAGCCTCAAATTATGACATCACCCCAAAATGAAACATCTCTATGCAGCTTGAAAAAAATTAATAAATAAATAAAAAAACCTTATCTGTCATCGGCTCATTTTACCTCAGAATACAAAAATACCAAATCTATTCATTCTGAATTCAGAAGTGTCATTGATATAGTGAAAAGGTAACTTCCACAAGATATTAATTAATCCTAATGATCTACATCTCAATACACACCAGTATGTTTTTTTCATATACTGCATAAAATATTAATTGTGTTAAAACTAATGATCATTGGTTCGCTTGCCGAAGGCAAGAACTACTTTTCAGCTATACATACAATCTTACATTTTTCAATTGCTGTTATTATTCTAGTTCTTCCGGACGTAAGGGCTCCTGCCCAGCGTTGCCATGTTCGCCATTTTCATGATTTTTCTCGCCCAGTTCGGATATATTGAAGATGAAACAGAATAAATGAAAAATCGGGCCCCCACCCTCCTCCCAGTGACATGGTGTGAGCCTTTCACTCCAGCACTGTGGGACAAGAGACAGATCGGGAACTGTTTTCAACAGCTGCGCACGACTCTCTGTTCCCTCAAACAAACAGGATGCAGAGGGATGCATGGAAAAAAGTGTGGCTTCAAATGAACTGGGACCGTCGTGGTTCCAGAAGGATCTATCGCTTTAGTTTTCTTATTTATAAATAACAAAAAATTCAGGAAATATGTATTTTTCAGGACATACACAGTGCCATACTCAAAGCAGCATTGCATCTATGGTTTTGAGTCTCCAGGAGAAGGGAAGGCGCCGAGGATGCTGGGATACTGGTGCCGACTGGAATCAAACTCTCATTGTTAAACTGAGTCACAAAGAGCCTCACAATGTGAGTCCAGAACCAAATGTTTCTGTCAGCTGTATAATAACAGCCACACCCTGGAGCTACAGTCTTATGCCACGGAAAACTACACACAAGGTTAATGAGTTAATGAAATATTAAAAGCTCAATGCTTCAATGTGTAATATCTGGCTGTTGCCAGGGAATTGTGCTCAAAAAGGCTGCGGATCCTAGCTGAAAGCATCCCATTAGCTCTGCATGGCCTTGCAGAGGCATACTAGTGAATCTCTGTGGCATGTTGCTGATATGAATTACAGTCATTTCTGCTCTTAGGTAAAAGCCAAACATGTATAAAGCCTAATACTGGTGTAATGTTCCATTGAATGTTAAATGGCTTTATTGTTAAAGTGAAAAAATATATATATTGTTGTTGTAGTCCCCGTGCCCTCAATATAAAACTGCTTGTATTAAAAATCACCTGAATATATTTTGCAAAAGGAAAATTGTTTGTAACCACATCATGTAATGTCAGAGACCCACGTCTTGCATTTCCATAATATGCGGCCTTATCTTTGACATTTCTCTCATCGCGTCGCATCAGCTTTGATGGGTGACTGCTGCCTTTCCTCTACAAAATAGCCAAGATCTTTTTCAGCATTCTGAACGTACATCATCTTTTTCTCCTCAAAATGTAGGAGTGCTAACCCAACGCTGCAAGAATAAATTGGTTTTTTCATGCGTTTTATGGTAAAGACCGATTCATTCTGCAGTGTGCGGCTCTCGCTCTTGTGTTTTCCAGGATAGTATTGCCTCTGCGCACCCGCTCTCCAACATAATACAGCTCATACTCCTCTGAGAACATGCACATTGTGCCTCTTACTCTGCTGAGAACATGCACATTGTGCCTCTTACTCTGCTGAGAACATGCACATTGTCCCTGCCAAATAGTTTTTCCCTTGTCAACATTGTACAGGGGCTGAAAAGTAGTTAAAATAACCATAAATTATCACAGATGGATGTATCCACTACGCAACCACCAATTTTCAAAGTAATGTCAATAACTATAATAACACACATCTCAAGTCAAACATAGAATCTTTATTGAAAAAACCATGGGATTGTATGGGTGCGGTCGTGAAACCCCCACCACTCTTTTCTTCTGATGTCTAATACATACCAAAACAACCCCAGTATAACCCCCGCATTAGTCTGAAGCCAATTACGGATTTACCTTTACAATCACTTTAACAATGTTTTCCCGCAAGATAGAAAGGTTATTCGCTCGACTACACATACAGTGCATTCATGATGAAAGCTCTGAAATAGAAAAGATATAGGCCACCTTCAGTGCCATTCATTTCCAGCACCATGGTTCAGGGTTTTTTTTGTGTGTTTTTTTTACGTTTCAACGGCGGCGAACAAATGAGACTCCACAGCTTGATAGGCCCTGACAGCTGGAATTCCCTCCTATTTATGACAGTTTAACAACCCACAAGTGTGCACGGAGGATCTTTATAATTCCTTAAATCAATACACGCCACTACTACTGCTACTGCAAGGCAGCCGATCAGGATCAGCCTGGCTGCCGAACCCCCCGATCGGCACGAGGGCAAGGCTTTGGGGGAGAGACGGAGAAGCTCCCTCCTATGTGTAATTATCGCTGGGCTCAGTGGTGGCAGGTTTTTATAACCTTTTATAATCTGCATAACGTCTCCACTGAGCCCAGGGGACCACGGCCTTGCCTTTACAATGAGAGCTGGCAGCTGTGGGAGGAGTCTTATTATTATGCTTGCCTGCAGAAGTGAAGGCCCGTATATCTAACAAGTGCAGAGCGGTTAACACTTCCTTGTCCATCAGTGGCATGCGAGAGGGAAACAGGATGTAGATAATGTCGATCTCACTGAATTGTAGTGAAGACTATATGTATGTTGGTAGTGGATGCCAGGTGAGGGGGGCCAGGTTTCCTTAGTAGCCAATACGTGCATCACAGTGAAATAGGAGGTGGCCATATTGTGTCATTTTTTGGGTTTTCAAGGAGGTGAAAATTCTGCTTTCTGGTTGCACACTGCATCAGTATTACCCACAGAAATGGATTACCACGTTAGTAAATGACAGCCGAAGCAAGCACCTTCCCATGATACTTTGTTTCCATTTGAGGGGCGATGACTCTCGGAAGTTGCCATTTATTTTCAAAAAATAACTGCCCAATAACTGGACTCGTGATTTTATAAGCGAGCGGTGAGCATCTCAAAGAGCGGTGAGAGAATGCGGTGAGTGAAGGGTCAGTGTTGTGTTGCAGTTCCGGGGTAAAGAGCAGCTCTTGTATGTATGACACGCATGCTTCTTATACAGTGTGCAAGCTTCTGAATAGCATGCTTCTTGTACCCTTTGTCCAGAAATCCCATTCCCATATCACAGCAAACTCAGCTGTGATGGGGCTAAGCATTGGAGAAACCATCTGATTTGAAGGAGCTCTTTCTATATTTTGGGATGGTAACTGGTGCCATAAAGGGAGGTGTTCAGTCTGTATCTTTTCTGAGCAGTGCTGTGAGCTAACAGCTGTCTCGTGTCTGTTTCGTGAACCAGCAGGTCGAAGGTCACCCTCCAAGCCTGTGTTACGGTTTGAAATGTGGGTTGCGATTACAGCTATTAAACAGGAAATGTGAATCCTTGCTCAATAAACAAAATGCTGCCACACGTTCAAACTACAGCAAGTATGGGATGATGCATACTGCTCTTAGGGCCAGAACTGTAGTCTCAAGTATGTAGTACAGATCAGGATTGTCTTTAATATTATAGTGTTCCTGTGCCACTCTCTGACTCTATACAAATGTTTTTGTTTTTTTAAAGCCAGTCTACTCACATAAAAATATATTCCCTATAGATCCATAAAAAACACAATTCCTAAAGGTCTATGTACCAAATTATCAAATCAAATCAAAATGTATTGATAGAGCGTGTTTCACAAACAATTGTCACAATAAGCTTGACAGAACACCCTGACCTGAACCCCCAAAAGAGCAAGCCAAAGGCAACAGTGGCAAGGATGTTATGCCAGGTCACAACTTAACTTTTATCCAATATGCGTTTCATTTGTCAGTAAGAACAGAACACAAGAATAAAATGTTATAAGAATAAAATGAAGACTTAAGTCAAAGTTAAGGACCGATGTCGATTGAATCCAGGTCATTGTTCAGTTTGTCAGATTGAATCCAGATCATTGTTCAGTTTGTCAGATTGAATCCAGGTCATTGTTCAGTTTGTCAGATTGAATCCAGATCATTGTTCA
>CM040398.1:35881112-35996112 GCA_022702515.1 Ilyophis sp. 1 JC-2022
AAACTTTATGTATTCTGTACAGACAGAGCCACTTATTTTAAATGATTTTTATACCGTTAGAAAACAGTTGACAGATAGATTTCGAAGAGTTAAGCAATATGTAAGTAATAAGTAAACCACCTTTACGCAGATGGTGAGGAGGTAGTAAATCGATGATAATGGGATATTCTTGTGGCGATGCGTATAATCAGTGCCCAATAGGTGGAGCACACCAGCCCATAGCGCTGCCCCTATATGTAAGATTTCAGATGGCAGGATATTGACAGGCACCCTGCTGTGATCCCCCTGCACCAGCTGCTTAAGCTCAGTCTCGTTTTACCAGCGGGAGGCCTCCCGACCATGACCGAATGGCCGTGTTCTGCACTCGTTTTTGCACAAAAAAATGGACGCCGGGCGTCAACGCTTTGCCCGCTAAAAACATCAGGCAAAAGTCGGCGAAGCACTTGAGAGTGACGTCAAACGCTAACGAGTGGTTTCAAAAGAGCCTTGCTGGTTTCTGGATCTTTTGATTTGCTTATGACACACGCTGCCGATTAGGGCGCCCGTTTATAATCCATTCCAGCAGTGAGCTCCTCCCTCGCCGCCAGGTGATGCGGGATAGCCCGACATGGTCAAAACCATCCATAATTTGCTACGTGCAGCAAGCAAACTTAGCAGGTGCTCTGCAAAAGAGGATTGACGAGAAACAAACAAAAACGGAACTGAACCACCCTCGCGACATATAGGAAGTGCAAAAACATAGAGTTGAAACGTGACCACCCACTTTTTCCATGTGCAGCATTGCATTATGGGATTCCCTTCTCGCTGGAAGCTTGCATTTTATACCCTTAGTGGAAGGGAGGATAAATATAATTACTTCCTCCCCTTTCTTAAATTGTAACCGAATCCCACTTGGTGTGGCTGCCATATTTCATCCTGGCATTTTGGGGATTCCCCCCTTTGAAGAAAGGGAAGGGAACGACAGGAAGAAAGCATACATTTCGGATCCGAACACAGCCTGGGTGGATCCCCTTCGCACTGTCTGCCCTCTCCACTTATAAACACTGGGTGGACTCATTTTGACGATGTCGGGCTATCCCGCATCACGTGGCGGGCGAGGGAGGAGCTCGCTGCTGGAATCGAGTGTGAACGGTGTGAACGGCGCCCTAATCGGCAGCATGCATGATAATAGAACAGAATAGAATAGAATAACTTTTATTTTCCCATTAGGGAACTTCAGTTGTAGCCCCAGCAACAACAAAAAAGACATAGACAGTGGGGCAGACCCACAACATACAAACAAACATATCAAACAAAGACATCCAACTGAATCATTACGTCAATCAAGTGAATTAAAGTGCAATACAGCCATGATTAAAAATAGCCCCCGCTGTCCCGAGATGTCCAGTGTCACCAAGCAGTCCAACACACAAACTCTGCCTCCACGACTCTCCTCCACGCAAATCAAAAGATCCAAAAACCGGCATAGCTCACTTAGCCACTCGTTAGCATTTCACATCATTCACAAGTGCTTCGCCGACTTCGCCTATAGTTTCTAGCAGGCAGAGCGACGACGCCCGGCGGCTGCTTCTTGTGCAAAACGAGTGTTATGGCCGGGCGGCCTCCCTCCTGCTCACAAAACGAGTCCAGCCTCTAATGGTCAGGGCTGAAACTGTTGGTTCAGGTCATCCGAGATTTTCAAACTCAAGATCCAGGACTGTGCCGGCGCAATTCCTCCACTCTTCGCCACATTGTCAGTCAGAGACGCTCTTTCCATTACCGGGTGACCTTTGTCTCTTTTGTCTCAATGATTTCTCACTCATGTCTCTTCTGTGCCTTCAATCAATCCAAAGATAAACACGTGGCTGTGTTTACCTGCCTTTTCTGTTCACATAAAATACCTCCCTGCATTTCAACTTCCAAATAATATCTGGCATATAATATCTATCATAATAAACCCTGCTCAGACATACAGTAAATCAGCACCTTAAATAACTATTTCAACTGAAATAACCCAGTGGTGGGAATTACCACAAAAACAGTGAATTTGTCTAAAAACAAAATGTGCCGTCTATATTACAATAACTCAGTGGCAATAAATCATGAATGGAAAACATGAGACAAAAGCATAAAAGGAAAAAATATGTAAAAGGATATTTATTATATTTATTATATTATACAAACAGCTACATGCTGTGCCGGTAACAGCTGGAGTCCAAGAGGCTCCGGGCCTTAACCACCCAAACGTCCCTCAGAAAAACCCACCAAAAATAACAACAACCAAATCACTAACAATGAGAAGCAAAAAAGAGAATGCATTGCTCAAAATTTGCAGCAAAACAAAAATGTAAATACTTTTCTCCCACCCAAGTTTCACAGTGTTGTGCTGGCAGCGTATTTAGGTTACTCCAAGTGTGTTGATCTCCTTTGTGGGAATTTTATGAACCGCTCCAGGGGCAAACAAACTCTTGTACTATTCAACCTCTGAGGGCCAGAGAACATACTTAATGCATATTAAGTTATTACACTAAATGCACCCCATTGCCTGTCTCTCAGCCTTTCATTTTCCCTCCTTGTGCCTCAGTGTTTATTGGCAGATTTTACACCAATGGAAAGGTGCATACTGCCACCTACTGTATCGGAGTTTGCAATATTATCGTATCTTATTCTATGGTTATATTAGACTAAATTAGATGAACAATTCCTAAAGAAATTGTAGGTGTGGTTGCTTCACAGTGTTATCAATGGCTGGAAATGGCATAGAAAGATGGTAATATGGTATAGTGTGAGGTGGAAAATAAAAGGTTGAAATGGTATGAACTGGTAATGCGGTATAAAGGGATCTAGTGAAGGTGATGTAGCCTATTTTGTGGTAAGTAGTCTAAAGAACCTGGAAGTGATACAAAGAAGTCATGAATTGTGATAAAAGCACAAAAAGGTATCTGGGATAGTATTGTTAGGTCATAACAGTGTTGTAGAGGAAGGCATTGTGAATGCCCAATTTACTGTGTCCTGTGTACTAGCATACTGCTTACTGTAGGCTATACTGCAGTAACATGCAGTATGAGAAATATCCTCCATATAAACCTGGACATAAGTAGGCTATATCAGTTGTCTTTACACTCTTTGGCTATATCATCTGGGGATATTGAGAACACTCAATTTGGGCACGCAGGTAATGCTAGCCTAATTTAACAGCTTTTCAAAAAAAGAATACTCAACTGGCATACTCAAATAGTAGGTAAGTGTGCTGATTCGGACTATTCGCACACAGTCGTAGACTAGAAAAATATGGGTTTATACAATTTTTCCCTAGGTTTTAACCAAATCTACTGATTTCTCCACTTTATTAAACAAACTCTGATTCCGATGACAGATCTCACCATTTCGTGAAGTCCAAACCACATGTCATGTGCTGAATTCAGAGTTCTATTCATCTAGCCTACCTAGCATGCAGCTATCGTAAAGCAATTATTAAACATCGTTTGGCTAATAGTAACTAAGTTTAAATTTGTTACTTGAGATTATAACCCAGTCATGTATAGCGGATAGTTTATTTGCTGTAGCTATGTCATAATCGATTGCATTTAGATTTGCTAACGTAGGCTACTGGCACCTGTCACCTTGGCATTTCCATGCAGAGAGAAAGGTTTGTTTTTTCTGGTAGCTTAACCACAGTAGCCTAGCAGGCTTATGCTTTTGTCATGTTTTGTAAGGAAGTTGTCTGCTAACGTTATTAAGGTGTAAATTAGAATTCGTTGAATAACGTTGAATGGAGTGATTAGTAGGCTAGATGAGCATTGAGCTAAAACATAGGCAAAAATTGCAACAGCGTGAAAAATATTTTTTTGTTAACAATTGTGTTTTGTAACTTAGACAACATAACGTGATGTGACTATAGATATAGAACAATAGATGTGACATATCTTGTGATGGAATAGTAATTTGGTGTTCTGAAATTGAACAATTTGGCAGCCATCTTGTACAGTTCCTAGCCAGCAATAGAAACCGATGGCAAAACTGCCATGTACTGTCTTTCTCACCCATATATATTTTTATTTTAAGGTATCAATTGAGTTTTTTAAGTATTGAAGTGTTTGCATGGATACTCTGGCAGTCTGAAATAGTACAAAATGTATTTAGATTTTGTTGTTCTTTTGTTTACTGCACAGCATGTGCCAGTCTTTTGGAGACCATCTTTCCTGCCTCCTTTTTGTCAATGTCCACCTTTTCCTAGCCACTAGATATTTTGGAAATCTGTTGTGAAATATGCAGATCGCTACGATCACTTGCTATTATTCCATTATAACCAATAACCCCATCAAACTACACAACTGTTAATTATAACACCACTTTTTCAGACTCCACCTTGACTAACTACCTATATAGGGCCAATTATATAGTACGTACTTCCTGTTTATCTTTTATTTTCTATTCGTGTTTTTTGCTATTTTAATAGTTAAGAATGTATAGCCGACTGTATTCTATGTTCATTACTAGCGATAGCTCCTACGTTGTGAGAAAGCTGTGCTTTGTCGGATTTGCTTTGTAGTTGTGTCATTGACCTTCAAAATGCACTTATTGTACGTTGCTTTGGATAAAAGCGTCTGCCAAATAACTGTAATGTATTTAATTTAATTTAATCACGTCTCCTCTTCTACATTTTCTGTTAAAAACCTTTACAGAGACCAACATCTGTACCCTATACTCAGTCCTCCCTCTGCTCGCCGAGTCCTTGGGTTCACTCCAATCGCTTATTTTTACTCTGTGCATCTCTTCCTCACATCTTTTCCTCGCTCCTTAGCTCCACCCAACGGAGGACACGAGGAAGAGAGGCCAGGATGAGAGGACGGAGGAATCGAGGCAACATGCTTTAGGTAAATGGAAATAACCTTGCTCAGTCAAGAGAAAAGTAGGAGGCTAGGTGTACGATTGCTTTTTAGGGCCTTGCAGCCATCTTATAATGTACCAGCATCATAATGAACCCTAATCATCATAATTAACCAACCTATGGGCCGGTTTGCCACACAGGGATTAAGCCTAGTCTTGGACTAAAAACATTTCCTCAATGGCGATATCCCGTTGTGCTGAAAAAGAAAATTTAGTCTTGGACTAGGCTTTCCCCTGTCTGGGAAACCAGCCCTGAATGTTTCTGTTCTTAAACTGTGCCTCAACAAGATAAAACGTTAAATATGTATATTTGGCGTTTTCATTAAAAAAACACGCACACAAATAACAGTCAAGACAAATGATAATTTCCAAGCAATTAACCACACAGTGAATCTGCTGAAGAAGACTAATATTAGGTGTCCCACAGCTTCTGAAGGACTGGTGTGTACCCACAATCCACCTCACCTCCATCTTCTGTCCTTCAGTCCCCTCAACCAATCCAATAAAACCCTCACATTTCACTGTGTGGCATCTCATCAAAGTCTGTCTGCCTCTATCTCTCTCAAATTCAAATTCAAAATACCTCATTTGGCATGAAATACACTTGTAAATATTGCATAAATGCGGCAGTGTAGTATAATGGTTAAGGAACTGGACTTGCAACCGAAAGGTTGCAGGTTCGATTCCCAGGTAGGACACTGCCGTTGCACCCTTGAGCAAGGTACTTAACCTGAATTGCTTCAGTATATATCCAGCTGTATGAATGGATACATGTAATAAGAAGTTTGGATAAGAGCGTCTGCTAAATGCCTATAATGTAATGTAAATAAATGCAGAAATGCACCAAAACATGGATGTAAATAAATCAGAATAATTGCTATATCCAACTGTAGTAACAACAACAACAACCGCGATATCAGAGTGATACTATTATATATAATTATTAATAATACTCTCTCTCTCTGTCTCTGTCTAGCACAGACAGTAATGATAGATCCATGTACATGTCTTGTCTGCACACTGTACACGATGTTCTCTGAGGAAGACTCGCACTGTAAACACGGACAGTTAGCGCGCTGCTCTGTGATGGTGATGATGCCTTAATCAGCCGCCGTTTTCCACTCAGCCAATAAAATGAATAGGTTGTCCGTCAGGAATGGTTAGCAAATACTGAATACGTCTTCATTCCCTGTGCCCTGGCCCTCTGTGTTCTTCAGGGCCTGTGCTTTCATCGGCTGCCCTCTATGGCTGATGCGGATGATACAGATTTCCTCCAAGCATATGGGCGTTGTGGAAGGCCAGTGCATTCATTGGGGGGGTTAGGTCCACAGATTTGTCTTCCTTTAGGACTGAGAAACAGGACGTGTTCCTTTATCACAGGCGGAGCGGCTGCGGGGTTTTACCTCTTACCTCGGCCATCATTAGACGGGGCCGGGGTTTCCTGTGCTCACAGCTTAGCGCGAGAGTGAAATGCATGTGGACTGAACCAGAATCCCACCCTATAAATCACTGGCCCTCAGCTAGGGATGTTCCTAACGACTAAACGAGCACATCCCTACCCTCAGCTAAAGGTAATACACTGAAGTGAGGCTAGCACATGACTCTGCATTTGTTCCCTCTCTCACTCTCTCTCTCTCTCTATTTCTGTCTCTATCTCTATCGCTCTCTCTCTCCCTCTCTTTCTCTTTCCCTCTCATTCTCTCACTCTCTTTCACTCTCATTCTCTCGACCTCTTTCACTCTCATTCTCTTTCACTCTCATTCTCTCACCCTCTTTCACTCTCACTCTCTCACCCTCTTTCTCTTTAACTCTCTCTCTCTCTCTCTCTCTCTCTCTCTCTCTCTCTCTCTCTCTCTCTCTCTCTCTCTCTCTCTCTCTCTCTCTCTCTCTCTCTCTCTCTCTCTCTCTCTCTCTCTCTCTCTCTCTCTCAATGCCAGCACAGGAGAGACTCTCCCTTCTCTTCAACACCAGCACAGGAGAGTTGTGGGTAGTGGGTTGAGCCGATTTGCATTGTGGAATCGTCCAACCTGAGGCAATGCCTTCACAACCACCGAACAGAAGGACGGCTCTGGCATTTTTTATTTAATGTACAGCCGTATGATATTTAAAAAACAAACAAAAAAAATTCTTAATGAAACTCTGTTCTCTAAGGGCCACATTTTCTGGATTCAGAAAGTCATTTTTCCTGATCGCCTGTCCAAATGGAAAACAAGTTTATATGCAACCGGGATTTTAAACCGAGTCAAAGGACTCCCAGGAATATGTTATTCCCCAGGAATGACATCAGAATAATCACAGAGTAGCGCATGCATTCTGCCAAGGGCACATTAAGACACGTTCATGTAAATAGCATTGAGGATAAACAACAAAATATCTAATATCACGAAATGAAATAAAATTTGGATTGAAGTACATTGCCCTTTAAAAGTACCTCTGTGGACAGCAGGTCACTTTAACTCTTTGAAGAGTAGATTTTTCTGAATGTTTTTTCAAAATGTTACGTCGGTGTTCTAGAACTCCATTAGCTTTCAATTACCAGGAGCGATTGTGAGATCAGCATTGGAATGCTCAGCCTTAGTGTCCAAAGGCAATAATATTTGGGAATGGCATGGTGGGGTGGGTTCAATCTAACCACCATAAAGCTTTCTCATTAACTTTGATTAATTACATTACAGTAAGAAAATATAGATTTTATTTTTTTATTTGTGTACAGTACTCAGGAGTTCAGCCGTGTCATACCATTCTCCATCGCTTCTTTTTTTTTTTTTTTTTTAAATTTGTTTCTGATTTTTCCCCCCATTTTCTCCCAATTTAGTAGCCAATTGAACCCCTATTCTACTTCAATTCCCCCCGCCCCCAACCGCTAGAGACAACCCAACCGCACACCCCGTCACCCCCGTTAAGGAAGAGGCCGCCACGTCCTCTACAAGAGCGCGACTCCCCAAAGCTCTGACCGTGATTTCAACCTCGCCGGGGGCCCAATTTTGCGTAGCGCGTTATCATCCGAGCCCCCCCCCCCCCCGAAGCCCCCCAATTGCTGCTGCCCACACAGGGGGCTCAGGCCGAAAATGCTGGACCGGGGCCGCGCCCGGGATCCGGGAAAATGGCACCCCCGGGGCGCGAACAGAGCGACTTTCGCGCTGACCCATCGCTTCTTTTTCTATCCTCCCTTTATTCTGTCCATCTCTTCCTCTGCCCTCAGACTCTCTCTTCTCTGCTATTCCCACCTCAGAATATTCTCTCTTTCCCTTCCACATGATTATTCCCTCCATTCTACATTCCTTTTACTCCTCCCTCTCTCCCCACCCCCTCCCTCTCTCCCCACCCTCTCTACTCCTCCCTCTCTCCCCACCCCCTCCTCCCACCCCCATCCTCTCTACTCCTCCCTCTCTCTCCACCCCCTCCTCCCCACCTCCTCCTCTCTCTCCACCCCCTCCTCCCCACCTCCTCCTCTCTCTGTGGAGTTTACACCAGGACAGTGCCTCTCTTCCTGACAGCCTGCTTCTACACAGTAACATGTCCAGTGTTAATTAGACTCTAACATGAGTACGTATGAGTCCAATAGGGACCACATTAACACTAAACACATTTCCCTGCGTGCTCTCACATCAGTGCTGTGGTTACGTGGGGGGGGGGGGGGGGCTGTGTCAGCCCTTTGGCAGTCACCTTGAAAAACGTGACCTTCTGACCCCAGAGAAATCCTAACTACAGAATGCAGGAAGGTCAGATTACTGTAAATGATCTTATTGGGTTGCATTATATTACAGTTCAAGCATTTAGTAGACACTCTTATCCACAGCGACTTACACAACTTTTAGTCTTTTTACATACAGTCCATTAGCAGCTTGATATATACTGAAGCAATTCAGGTTAAGTGCCTTGCTCGAGGGTACAAGGATACAACTTCAGGTTCCAAGCCCAGCTCTCTAACCATTATAATACATTTCAGTGTAGTTTAAAAATGGCGCCCATAAAAGGCTGCATAAACAGGGGGAGGAGGGGGGTGTGTTTGGTGATTCATGGTGTTGACAAAGTTTCCTTGCGTGAGCTTTATAAATAATGCAGGGAAGTGTGGTGTTATTATGTTATCGGGAATCAAAGGCAGTGGGCCCGGGCGTTCCCTCTGACCGGCCAGTCGCTGTTGAAAGCCGTACCACAACCCACCACCCCCACAGCGCTGGGCAGGCTGCACTCTCTGCCTACCAGAGAATACGTCTGTAACACGTACAGAACATACTCTCACACACTGCTACCCCTTCTTTCTGTCACTCCTACGCGTCTGTTTTTCTCTCTCTTTCACTCTCTCACACAGACACACACACACAAATAGGTATAATATTTATATATAATCTCACCCATGCCCAGCACACACACAAGCATATGTTTACACATACGCACAAACATATTTTGAAACACAGTCACACATACACATACACGCAGAAATACATGTTGACACACACAGACACATGCATACATGTGCAGAGGCACACACACACACAAGCTCATGGCCACATTCACAATCAAACACCTACATACATACATGCACACAAACACAGCTACACAGGTAAATTACAGCTGCATTACTGTGGTATGAGCTCTGAAAACAGAAAGGTTATAGTTGTCCCAGGAGATACGTTTTAGTGGAACCACCAGGGTCAACAGCCAATCAACATCCAGCCAAGTGACATGAGGCACTTAAATACTTTACAAGAAAAAGTACTTAAAAATAACTTTAATATGTGTGTGTGTGTGTGTGTGTGTGTGTGTGTGTGTGTGTGTGTGTGTGTGTGTGTGTGTGTGTGTGTGTGTGTGTGTGTGTGTGTGTGTGTGTGTGTGTGTGTATATGTGTGTGTGTGTGTGTGTGTGTGTGTGTGTGTGTGTGTGTGTGTGTGTGTGTGTGTGTGTGTGTGTGTGTGTGTGTGTGTGTGTGTGTAAGTAATCAAAGCAGCACCTCAAAAAATGCACTTTTCCATTGCCATGCAAGAGCCAGACTTCAGGAGTATATGCTATATGCATGAATATAAATAAATATACCCTTATGGAAATGTAATATACTGCAGTATATTTTAAATATATTGTGACGAGAATTTTGATATGTTTACAATATACTGCAGTATATTATTTTTCCATAAGGGTAGCCAGAATTCAGAGGGGTGTGCTACGAAGCGAGATTAAGGGGATAGCGAGCTAAATGAAGCTTCAACCCTGGGTTTTCTGTATCACGAAGCCGACTCATATTTAATCGGGGTATATTGCCATGGCAACTTACTCTGCACGGCTAACCTGCTCCGGGGAAGATTATGTTCAGGATAACAGATTGAAACATACAAAAGCACCGCCCTTTGACCAATCTACTCCTTGGTTTTTGAGAAAGGCATCTCCATTCCAAAGGATCCCCTAGAGATATGTGCGGATACTGAGGGAATCTCTTCGCAGGGCCAGATTAGTGACTTCCGCAAAATGCTTGAGAAACTTTTTTATGAATAAACACTGGTGTGATTGCTTCAGCAATATTTTAAACATGCCGTATCAAGTCTAAAGTCTATTATAAATAACTATGACAATATACTGAGAGTATAGATGTATTTGTTACGAGTGGTAAGGTGAATGAGGTATTAACTAGCGGCTAGCCTAACAAATTTAACCTACACAATGAGCATTTAAAAAAAATATATATATATTTTTTGTTTTGCAAAAGCTCCTGGCTTTGTTGGAGGCAACAGTGTTGCTTTTTGCTCATATGATTGTTTCATGTTCTTATCCGTCCATTATATCTGTCCGTATCAGTTTTTTTCCCACAGGAGAAAAATACGTATGCTATAGGTACACTGTATGTGGCGCTGTAATGGCGACATGTCATCCAGTTGTCTCGTGTTCGTGTTTTGTTGTGTCGGGCTTTTGTCTTTGTTTTTTTCATGCGCTGTGTGTCTGTAGTGAGACGGGGAAGCGGGCTGGAGATTTTTCAGGGCACTCCTGCTGCTCGTTTTGATAATATTGACGAATTGTCTAGTCGATATAATTTTGTTTGTGGTCGTCACCATGGAGACGCAACATATGCTCGGGAATGTCCGTTGGACTGCAGCAACAAAGTTACCATCGCTCTTCAGCGGAGTTGACGATGTCGGACTCGGGACTGATCCGGGAGTGCAGGCAATCTCCAAAAGGCAACCAGGGAAGGAGAACATAATGCGGGGGAGGAGTGAGGAGATGACTGGGAAGATTGACGCAGTTCGGTGCTCCGTTTCGGCGGTGGAGAGAGACCGCGGTGCTGCGTGTATGGAGGAGAGTCGTGGAGGCGGAGTTTGTGTGTTGTGTGTGTTGGACTGCTTGGTGACGCTGGACATCTCGGGACAGTGGGGGCTATTTTTAATCATGGCCTTCAGTGAGTCAGAGAACCGTGGGACAGGGAGTCCATAATAACAGCCTTCAGTGAGTCAGAGAACCGTGGGACAGCGAGTCCATAATAACAGCCTTCAGTGAGTCAGAGAACCGTGGGACAGCGAGTCCATAATAACAGCTTTCAGTGAGTCAGAGAACCGTGGGACAGGGAGTCCATAATAACAGCCTTCAGTGAGTCAGAGAACCGTGGGACAGGGAGTCCATAATAACAGCCTTCAGTGAGTCAGAGAATCGTGGGACAGGGAGTCCATAATAACAGCCTTCAGTGAGTCAGAGAACCGTGGGACAGCGAGTCCATAATAACAGCCTTCAGTGAGTCAGAGAACCGTGGGACAGCGAGTCCATAATAACAGCCTTCAGTGAGTCAGAGAACCGTGGGACAGCGAGTCCATAATAACAGCCTTCAGTGAGTCAGAGAACCGTGGGACAGCGAGTCCATAATAACAGTCTTCAGTGAGTCGGAGAATCGTGGGACAGCGAGTCCATAATAACAGCCTTCAGTGAGTCAGAGAACCGTGGGACAGGGAGTCCATAATAACAGCCTTCAGTGAGTCAGAGAACCGTGGGACAGCGAGTCCATAATAACAGCCTTCAGTGAGTCAGAGAACCGTGGGACAGCGAGTCCATAATAACAGCCTTCAGTGAGTCAGAGAACCGTGGGACAGCGAGTCCATAATAACAGCCTTCAGTGAGTCAGAGAACCGTGGGACAGCGAGTCCATAATAACAGCCTTCAGTGAGTCAGAGAACCGTGGGACAGGGAGTCCATAATAACAGCCTTCAGTGAGTCAGAGAACCGTGGGACAGGGAGTCCATAATAACAGCCTTCAGTGAGTCAGAGAACTGTGGGACAGGGAGTCCATAATAACAGCCTTCAGTGAGTCAGAGAACCGTGGGACAGGGAGTCCATAATAACAGCCTTCAGTGAGTCAGAGCGAACGGCTGGGCTGCCTCTGACGCTCAACCGATACGGCATATAACCTCGAAAAATTCACAGATACACAACCCCTGGCTGTGTCTGTATCAGAGCCCTGTCTACTGCGCCCTGTATACTGCGCCCTGTCTCTTTCGTACAGTGCACTGGCAGAAGTGTGCTGTTTAATGCGCACTGTTTAGCACGCGTGCAGTATGCATACTATTTTCCTACCGTACTGTGGAAGTGTCGTAGGACGTCCCACCCTTGCGCGGCCAGGTCACATGCTGTTTTTGTTGTATTTGAAGGAAAACATCAGCGAAGCTGCGCCTCATTTTATAAAACGAAGCTTCACGTAATATTTATGTGACCAAAATGTTCGTGTATACTTCTTGAAAAGTGTGCTTCCGTATACTCAGCGAGGTGTATCATACCTGGGTTTAATGTATACTACATTTAGAGATAACATTTCACCTACTTAAGTACTTTTCATTCTCTCTACTCAACAAGCCTACCTAATAGTTTGGAAGGGTGCTGATTCGGACAAAGCCCCTGTGTGAACACCCCTGTTGCTAAGCAGCTGGAGGACCCCACATTCTGCAGAGCTCTGTTGGTTTCTGTCTGATTAAAAAGGCTGGGATCGGGCAAGCCTGCCCGATGGGAAATATGTCAGCGAAGTTAACGTTCTGAATCCCACCGTGCTTTAGCGGGGCGGCAGTCACGCCTGGCTCCCCGGGAATGTAGGTCGTCATGACGACGCACGGCCTACAGGGGGCAGGTTGTGCTTCTCATTCGCTCTCCCCTTTACATCCCTCCACTTTCCCTCTGCTTCTCTTCCTCCGACGTTCTCTCAGTGTCAATCAGCCGACCTTCGAATCGGCCGACCTTGACAGCAACGTTGCCAAAGTAATATATAAACATTATCATAACTGTACCTCAAGTTCAAATCATACTTGCGCATGAGCCAAGAACACTGAAAATGTAATCAATAACTTCTTTATGCTTCTGCTCTCTTTTTGTTTTGCCAGTGTTCAAAGGCACTGAAGTAGTTTTAAAATATATATAAATGATCACAGAGGGATGAGTCCACTACACATGCACCAAAGTAATGTCAATATCTATACTAACACACATCTCAATCAGACATAAAATCTGTATTGAAACAAACTTCAGGATTGTATGGGTGTGGTCAGGAACACCACGCCACCCCACCTCAACTCCTCCCAAAACATACCACCCACAAGTAAACAATCACGACCGGCTAGTGTGGCAACGGCTACATTTATCTAGCGATATAGCCGACGGTATCTATTGAGAATGGCAGAGGGCAATCATACAAATGCAGGCCGAAGAGCCGCCACAACCTGCCCTATCAGACGAGGAAGAGGAGCGATCAAATCTCTGTTCTGCACAAAGTCTTACGGTGAGTTTTAGTGAGTAAACTTAGTCCTACTGTCCTACATAGCTGACAGCTATAACCTGTCCGCCTGTATTTCTCTTGCGGTAAGTGCAGGAATCACCTTTGCCGTACACTTTATTTAGGGCGACAGCATGTCGATGTAGCTTTCCTGAATTTGGCTACGGTAGAATTTAACAACAAACACGTTTTCAAGAAAAAGTAGGAGGTGTGAATGAGCCTGTGCTGCCTATTCTCCTTTAGAATAATGCAAAATGCAAGTAGCTTAGAACCCCATTAATTTCCCCAGTCTAGACTCTAGAGCTTACTCGGTTGATGTTGTCCCCATGTAATCGATTTCTCATCCTGTTGCTGATTCTTAATACATCATAACCCCACATAATGTAGTCTGAAGCCAATTGCAGAAAAAAAACATGAAACAGTATAGTGTTCTGGAACAGCACTAGAGGTAAGTATCATCTGCGAGTCAGTTACGGTTTATTAACAGGCCCTGATAAGGCCTGATAATTCAGCTTTCTTCCCTAACAGCTAAATTGTCTAGTCTAGACATGCATACATGAGCTTTATATCCAGATCTACAGCGGCTGAAACCAGCTGGGACCTGAAACCAATTATCATGTGGGAGCGCCTTGGGCTTGATGAGCCCTAGAGGAGGAGTTTAAGCACACAGCGCCATAGCAGGCAGGGAAATAATGTGTCTGCATTAGGAGGAGCCAGGAGAACGGAGTCTGTTTTCCAGAGGAGCTCTTAGTGTGGAGGAGAGGAGGGGGTCGGGGGAGGGGAGTGGGGGTGGGGGGGGGGTTGTGGAGAACTGACAGAAATTGAAGAGTAAGGTCCACGAGCTTCACATAGTGGAGAATGAGACAACCAGCCAGTCTGTGTGTGTGTGTGGGTGTGTCAGTGTACGTGTGTTTATGTGTGTGCGTGCATGCGTGTGATTGTGTATGTGGGTGTGGGTATGTGTGTGTGCTGTTTCTGTGTATGCACATATGTGTGCGCATGTATGTGTGTGAGTGTGTACATGTGTGTGTGTGTGTGTGTGTGTATGTGTGTGAGTGTGTACATGTGTGTGTGTGTGTGTGCGCATGTGTGTGTGAGTGTGTGCGCATGTGTGTGTGAGTGTGTACGTGTGTGTGTGTGAGTGTGTACATGTGTGTGTGTGCTGTTTCTGTGTATGCATGTATGTGTGCGCATGTATGTGTGTACATGTGTGTGAGTGTGTACATGTATGTGTGTGAGTGTGTGTGTTGTTTCTATGTGTGTATTTATGCTTTCACAGTTTGTATCTCTATGTTCATACTTGTCAGTCTGTGTAACATTGTGAGGACATTGTCAATTTTCGGATTTGTGACGGTTATACAGACATCTCCACGTGGCAGATGGACACATGACATATGACTGACAGCTCTGTGGAGCACATGTGCGTCAGTCTCCCAACTCTCAGACACTAAAGTATCATCAGAAATCCCTAAAACTCAACTGAGCCCTGTCAACAACAAAAAAACGTTTCATACTTCCAAGGCTGATTGAACAAGACAGGAGAGCATAGATCTGTGCTTGATTAAAGTTGCTGGTTTTAAGAAGCCAAAACGTTCTCTGTTCACCTGGACACACTGGCACTCCAACAGGGGATAAAACCTTGAAAGGTGCGTCTTTCTAAACATTTTAGATACACTTTAGTCTTTAATGACACCACACCACCAGCCATTTACCTTATTCCCATTTCTTTGTTGTTGTAGTAGTAGTAGTAGTCACAGGCGTGTCCGGGGGGGGGGGCTGTGGTTATAGGTTTAGTAAACGGAAATGTTGCTAGATCGCTAGATAAAACCACACATTAACGATTTAAATCTTAATTTACCTCAAAGCGTAGGCCTGGCTGTAAATAACATAAATAACGCAGCTGCCCGGCTTGTGTTCAACCTCCCAGCTGAGGTCACTCCACTGGCTGCCAGTTGCAGCCAGGATCAGGTTCAAAGTTCTGACCCTGGCCTACACTGCAGCCAATAGGACAGGCCCCGCCTACCTGCAGGACTTAATCCAGAACTATGTTCCTGCTTGACCACTTCGCTCATCTACTGCAGGGCGACTTGCACTTCCCCCCCTCCGCGTCAATGGCGCTCGTTCGTCCCGACTACGGAGCTTTTCCACCCTAGCTCCTCAGTGGTGGAAAGAACTTCCCATTCCCCTACATTCTATACCAACCCTGCCTGCTTTCCGTCGTGGCCTGAAAACACACCTTTTCAGACTCCACCTGGACTGATACTTATCTAGGACCTCTCATGGTACTTGTTTCTTGTTTAACTGTGCATTGAAGTTTATAATATTTAGAATAGAATTGTAGTAGAGCTAATTTACCCAGTTTACTGGGAACTGCATTCAATGTTCATTACTAGGGATAGCTGCTACTTTATGGGAAAGATGTGCTTTGTCTTATCTGTTCTGTTGTTACTTCGATGACGTTTCTGTATGCACTTACTGTATGTCGCTTTGGATAAAAGTGTCTGCTAAATGACTAATGTAATGTAATTTAAATAACATTAGGCTAACCACTTCTGTACCCCACGTCACATGACATACATCACAAAGCCCGACAGCCAGTCACTCACCAGAGACGAGAGTCTGTCTGCACTCTGCAGTTGAACACTGAACAGTAACAGAGAGTCTGTCTGCACTCTGCAGTTGCACACTGAACAGTAACAGAGAGTCTGTCTGCACTCTGCAGTTGAACACTGAACAGTAACAGAGAGTCTGTCTGCACTCTGCAGTTGCACACTGAACAGTAACAGAGAGTCTGTCTGCACTCTGCAGTTGCACACTGAACAGTAACAGAGAGTCTGTCTGCACTCTGCAGTTGAACACTGAACAGTAACAGAGAGTCTGTCTGCACTCTGCAGTTGAACACTGAACAGTAACACTGCCATTGTGTGGGTCTCCCGAGTCGTCGTGTTACAATCGCAAAAATATTTTGTAACTCAACTGAAACTGCAGGAGAAACAAAGTTCCTCTCTTTGTCGGACGTTCAGTCTCAGTGCGAGAAGGCGCAAAACGTTATTGTTCAGTAAGTATTAACCAATATGAACCAGCTTCTTATAAATACACATAGGCCTATATCATTTTTCATTTTATTTTTCATCCATGGATGGCTAAATCGTGTTGGAAATGCATCTTGGAAGCCTTTTCAATGGCTTTTCAACGACATTTCGTGGAATTTCGCCCACTGGGTCAGATTACACCAAATTGTTTATCTTTTTGTCATGTTTTCGGTCAAGGATGTTCGCCAAATTCAATAAAACTGTGATCTGCATTAGGTTACCTGATCCTGAGGTAAAAGGTAGCTAGCTAAGCAAACGTTACTTTAACCCACGGTTTACCAATCATATCAAATGTAAGTACATTTTACATTAACCTAATCATTATATTACTATATTATGACTATACTATTAACCTAATCGATATCCAAAGACAACGAGTAATCTGGCCGCATTTTTTTAACTTAAACGTTAAGTTTAAAAAAATCATAATTGTTGTGATAGCCACGCAAAAGTAAAATTTGGTCATTCATAGATGCCCCCCCTGTGTAATTCTGTGCTAAGCTTGCCCCCCCCCCCCCCCATCATTGTCTGGACACTCCACTGGTAGTAGTCGTTGAAATTAATATCAGCTGATTAAGAGGAAATTGAACCACCCCACTGTACACATTTGAGTTATGTGAAGTGGTGAAAAAAGATTAAAATTACAACATTGCATCAGGGCCAATATTTCTTATAAATAGAAATAATTCTTAAAATAATCTAACGTGATGAGAATTATAACACTGGAGTCAATAGCTGCACAAACACAGAGGCCACATGAGAACACGAAAGCAAACAACGAAGTGTGCTGCTTGTTCAGGCAGTCATTCTCTTCCTGTCTCACCTCTTTCATTCTCTTCCTGTCTCACCTCTTTCATTCTCTTCCTGTCTCACCTCTTTCATTCTCTTCCTGTCTCACCTCTTTCATTCTCTTCCTGTCTCACCTCTTTCATTCTCTTCCTGTCTAACCTCTTTCATTCTCTTCCTGTCTCACCTCTTTCATTCTCTTCCTGTCTCACCTCTTTCATTCTCTTCCTGTCTCACCTCTTTCATTCTCTTCCTGTCTCACCTCTTTCATTCTCTTCCTGCCTCACCTCTTTCATTCTCTTCCTGTCTCACCTCTTTCATTCTCTTCCTGTCTCACCTCTTTCATTCTCTTCCTGTCTCACCTCTTTCATTCTCTTCCTGTCTCACCTCTTTCATTCTCTTCCTGTCTCACCTCTTTCATTCTCTTCCTGTCTCACCTCTTTCATTCTCTTCCTGTCTCACCTCTTTCATTCTCTTCCTGTCTCACCTCTTTCATTCTCTTCCTGTCTCACCTCTTTCATTCTCTTCCTGTCTCACCTCTTTCATTCTCTTCCTGTCTCACCTCTTTCATTCTCTTCCTGTCTCACCTCTTTCATTCTCTTCCTGTCTCACCTCTTTCATTCTCTTCCTGTCTCACCTCTTTCATTCTCTTCCTGTCTCACCTCTTTCATTCTCTTCCTGTCTCACCTCTTTCATTCTCTTCCTGTCTAACCTCTTTCATTCTCTTCCTGTCTCACCTCTTTCATTCTCTTCCTGTCTCACCTCTTTCATTCTCTTCCTGTCTCACCTCTTTCATTCTCTTCCTGTCTCACCTCTTTCATTCTCTTCCTGCCTCACCTCTTTCATAACTGGAATATATGCATGGTCATATCCAGAACACTGAATATTTGCAAGTCAGGTTATAAAGAGTGAATGAAAAAATAAAGAGAGAAATGTATGCCAGTATGTCTCCCCTCTCTGATCTGTGTTTAACTGTGTCTCAGGCAGGAGAGTGGGGTCGGGGCTGTGTTTAACTGTGTCTCAGGCAGGAGAGCGGCGTGGGGCTGTGTTTAACTGTGTCTCAGGCAGGAAAGAGGGGTGGGGCTGTGTTTAACTGTGTCTCAGGCAGGAGAGAGGTGGGGCTGTGTTTAACTGTGTCTCTGGCAGGAGAGAGGGGTGGGGCTGTGTTTAACTGTGTCTCAGGCAGGAGAGAGGTGTGGGGCTGTGTTTAACTGTGTCTCTGGCAGGAGAGAGGGGTCAGGCTGTGTTTAACTGTGTCTCAGGCAGGAGAGAGGGGTGGGGCTGTGTTTAACTGTGTCTCAGGCAGGAGAGAGGGGTGGGGCTGTGTTTAACTGTGTCTCAGGCAGGAGAGAGGGGTGGGGCTGTGTTTAACTGTGTCTCAGGCAGGAGAGAGGGGTGGGGCTGTGTTTAACTGTGTCTCAGGCAGGAGAGAGGGGTGGGGCTGTGTTTAACTGTGTCTCAGGCAGGAGAGAGGGGTGGGGCTGTGTTTAACTGTGTCTCAGGCAGGAGAGAGGGGTGGGGGCTGTGTTTAACTGTGTCTCAGGCAGGAGAGAGGGGTGGGGCTGTGTTTAACTGTGTCTCAGGCAGGAGTTGTTGGGGCTGTGTTTAAAGACTGTGGGATCTCAGGTTGTACAGGAGAAGGGTTAAGGCTGTGTTTAATTCTGTGTCTCAGGCAGGAGAGAGGGGTGGGGGCGTGTTTAACTGTGTCTCCAGCAGGGAGAGAGAGGGGGGGGGGCTGTAACTGTGTGTCAGGCAGGGGAGAGAGGGGGGGTGTGCTGTTTTTTTAATGTTGCCTCGATTCCTCCATCCTCATATCTGATCCTTGCATTCTTTCCTCGCATCCTCCGTTGGGCAGAGCTCAGGAGCGAGGAAAGAACGTGAGGAAAGGATGCAAGGAGTGAAAATAAGTGATTGGAATGAACCCAAAGTGTTCACTAAACAAAATGAAACCCTGAACGCACTGTGGAACTTCTTTGTGAGGTGAATCCCAGAAGCAAACCCGCTGTGTATTCTCAGTGGCCGTGATTCAAATCACTGATAGTGCTGTGTTATAGAGAGCTGCTTGCCCTGGCACCTATTATAGGATTCCTTTAGGTCCGTCTTTTCTAACCCTGCACTCTTTGGTGATATAAAGCAATGACAAAATGGACACCCGACACAGGATAACACACACAAAGAATACATTTAAAAGAAAAATGACAGTCTGAGCACACATGAGGCATGTTATTCATTCATCAGTCCCCCTGAGCCACTGAGCCTCCATTGTTGACAGGTTGAGCCAATAGCAATGAAGAGGAGAGGCAGCGGTGACATGTATGATGAATAAAACATCGTGCCCTGTAGAGGAGGGGGTGAGTGAGAGTAAGAGTTGAAGGCCAGGAGGCAGGTGTGCATGATAAACTGGTGAACACATTACACAGCGATGGGGGGAGGGGGGGGGGCGCAGCTTACAGCCTTACTGACAAGCACAGAGAAAAACAATTGTAGTAGGATGACTAACGCTGTGTAGTTTGGGCTCTGAAGGCAGTAACCACCGCTGAAATAATGGGAAACTACTACATCGGGATTTCCCCGCTCAGAAAACAAACATGCTCATAGGCGGCAGAACACCAGTCCAAAAATAGTTTTTAATCTCTAATTGGAATGATCTGGAGCGCCATTTAAATCCGCTCCAGCTCTGGTGATCCCTCACCGGCAGGCTGCTCTCCATAAACTAAAGCTCATCCTTTCTTTCACCGGCTTCTGCGTGGCATTGATACGATGTCTTCATGGCAACCGAGTTCAGGCTCGACTCATCTCACATGTACGTCATATATAGTCTCACATGTAACAGGGCTTCTTTTTTTTTTTTAATAGATGTGCGTCGCGAGTCACCTGGAGAAATGTTGGATTCTGGAGAAGGCGAAAGCGGCTCCAGGAGTCTGATCACATGATCTCTTTATTTCCTGTTTGCTTCTCGGTGGAGGGCCCAGGGTGGTGCTAACATGCTAAAGCTTTACTTTTATATTTCCACCCACTCAGACTATGGCCTCGCTTCCTAATTCAGTTAGCATGTTAGCATTGCCGCCGGGTCTCTTACCTCCACAAAAGCAGAGGAGTATTGATCATTAAAGGGCAGGAGTGGTAAACACGCACAGTGAGGAAGAGTGTGCATATTGGACCCACGCATAGTGAGGAAGAGTGTGCATATTGCACCAACGCACAGTGAGGAAGAGTGTGCATATTGCACCCACGCACAGTGAGGAAGAGTGTGCATATTGCACCCATGCACAGTGAGGAAGAGTGTGCATATTGCACCCATGCACAGTGAGGAAGAGTGTGCATATTGCACCAACGCACAATGAGGAAGAGTGTGCATATTGCACCAACGCACAGTGAGGAAGAGTGTGCATATTGCACCCATGCACAGTGAGGAAGAGTGTGCATATTGCACCCATGCACAGTGAGGAAGAGTGTGCATATTGCACCAACGCACAGTGAGGAAGAGTGTGCATATTGCACCCACGCACAGTGAGGAAGAGTGTGCATATTGGACCCACGCATACTGAGGAAGAGTGTGCATATTGCACCAACGCACAGTGAGGAAGAGTGTGCATATTGCACCAACGCACAGTGAGGAAGAGTGTGCATATTGCACCAACGCACAGTGAGGAAGAGTGTGCATATTGCACCCACGCACAGTGAGGAAGAGTGTGCATCTTGCACCCACACACATTGAGGAAGAGTGGGTGCAGTCAGCAGCAGGCATAATGAAACAAAATGCTCCAGGACAGTTCAGAATGCATTCTGGGCCAGGGGGCAGGGGCACCCTGGAGGCCGGACTGTTGGAGGGAAAGGAATTATAGGGATTTAATTACAGTAAAAAGCAGAGGCAGGTCTGGACTTGCAGGAATCACCCTGGTGTGTGTGTGTGTGTGTGTGTGTGTATGTGTGTGTGTGTGTGTGTGTGTGTGTGTGTGTGTGTGTAAGAGAGATTCTCTTTCATCCTTTGCTCACCCACCGCTGCCATGACAATATCATCCCTGATCCTTTTATCAGGAATAATGGCTGGTCAGTGGTGAGCCCTCCGCTCTCCCAGAGTTCCATTTGCACAACAGAGGGCTTCTTAATCAAGAGGAGGGCCGTATCCCAGTTGCCTTTCGCACTCAAACTTTACAGAGGAACTGCAACATTTTAGCCATTTTGGGTGATTTGTAAAAAAAAATGAATCTGGTGCAAAATACTCTCAGCGGTTAAAATGTGAACAAAACGAGCTCAAATTGATGCTAATTTGATGAACATTCACTACTTGTAACTGAAAGCAATGGAGTTCTAGAACACTGCCTTAGCATTTTGAAAAAACATTCCAAAAACCTACTCTTCAAAGGGTTAAAGGAGCTGGCTGCAGGACCCTGCTGTCCTGTGGGGGTGCTTTTAAAGGCCAATGTACTTCAATCCTAATTTTTATTTCATTTTGCGATATTTGATATTTTGTTGTTTATCCTTAATGTTATTTCCATGAACGTGTCTTAATGTGCCCTTGGCAGAATGCATGCACTACTCTGTGATTATTCTGATGTCATTCCTGGGGAATAACAGCATTCCTGGGAGACTTTTTACTTGGTTGTATATAATCTTGTTTTCTAAAAAAAAAAGCATTCCAAAAAAGGTCCTTTTCAAAGGATTAAAATCATTCCAAGGACCCCATTGTGTTACAACTCAGTATAACTGTTTGGGCCCCTGTCTGGCAGTACAGTAGCGATAAGAGCACTTCATCTTTCACATCTGTTTGTGGTGACAAACATAAAAGCAACCAGTTCCAGCAGCTGCTGGATGACCTACAGATACCTCATCAGACTATGTGTGTGTGTGTGTGTGTGTGTGTGTGTGTGTGTGTGTGTGTGCGTGCATGCGCGCGTGCGTACGTGCGTGTGTATGTCCCTATGTGCATGTGCATATGATTACAGGTGTGCAGGATGCAATTATAGGAGGACAGCTGTGTGTTTGGAACAACACCAGGGTGAATTATCACTGAACATCTGTCCTGTCACTCAGATCAATGGCAGCAACACAAACACTGCTATACCACATAGGGTACCACATAGAGCACGTATCTGGTACCACTTAGAGCACCACATAGGGTACCACATAGAGCACATATCAGGTACCACTTAGAGCACCACATAGGGTACCACATAGAGCACATATCTTGTACCACATAGAGCACCACATAGGGTACCACATAGAGCACATATCTGGTACCACTTAGAGCACCACATAGGGTACCACATAGAGCACATATCTTGTACCACATAGAGCACCACATAGGGTACCACATAGAGCAAATATCTGGTACCACTTAGAGCACCACATAGGGTACCACATAGAGCACATATCTGGTACCACTTAGAGCACCACATAGGGTACCACATAGAGCACATATCTTGTACCACATAGAGCACCACATAGGGTACCACATAGAGCACATATCTGGTACCACTTAGAGCACCACATAGGGTACCACATAGAGCATCACATAGGGTACCACATAGAGCACATATCTGGTACCACATAGAGCACCACATAGGGTACCACATAGAGCACATATCTGGCACCACTTAGAGCACCACATAGGGTACCACATAGAGCACATATCTTGTACCACATAGAGCACCACATAGGGTACCACATAGAGCAAATATCTGGTACCACTTAGAGCACCACATAGGGTACCACATAGAGCACATATCTGGTACCACTTAGAGCACCACATAGGGTACCACATAGAGCACATATCTGGTACCACATAGAGCACCACATAGGGTACCACATAGAGCACATATCGGGTACCACTTAGAGCACCACATAGGGTACCACATAGAGCATCACATAGGGTACCACATGGTACCACATAGAGCACCACATAGGGTACCACATAGAGCACATATCGGGTACCACTTAGAGCACCACATAGGGTACCACATAGAGCATCACATAGGGTACCACATAGAGCACCACATAGGGTACCACATAGAGCACATATCTGGTACCACTTAGAGCACCACATCGGGTACCACATAGTTTTCTAAAAGTAGTGTCTCTACATGTCTCTGTTTGCGCTGTCTCCCAATGATGGCAGTCACAGGAAACAGAGGAATGTTTAGATTTTGAAGTGTGTGTTATACCGGCCAGAGCAGTGTTCCTTTTCTGTGTAACAGTGTCATATAAAACCAAAACTGCAGGGTATCTGTGCACCCATGTGATTTGGGGCTTCAGTTAATGGAAGGCATTCAGTCCCATGCTGGGATTTTAAAAACTGTTAAGTCTCCACTTTGACCTGGCCTCTGACCGCTTCTGATTGGCTGAACCACTCAGGAAGTTAAACCATCTCCAGGGAGCGGCTGTGGCCTTTTTCAATCCAGAGGGCCCGGAGTGGGAGTATGGCTGGGCTCTGTTTCTCTGATTCCCCTCGCTGTCATCAACAAAGGTTACGGAACTAAGCGGGGATCCACAGAGAGGACATGCCAATCCAGAGAGCTGTACAAGATTTAGCTGTTACCTGCTGTTCCTCTTCCCACAGTGCCAATAAAAAGGGTCTGACTGGTCTTACCATCATGGAATACCATCAAATCTCAGCACAGGGCCTTAGCTGGACAACTGCACTGAGTAAAACCCGGAACAGCTCTTTTTACTTCAGTCCATGTTCCAGATTTGGAAGGGTTCTGGGTTTTATGCAGTGCAGTTAAAAGGGGCAGTGTCGAGCCTATAGCAACAACGAGCCTATAGCGGTGCAGCATGGGCTGTACTAGGGCAACGTATTTCTCTCCTATGGGGAAAAAAGATGGATACGGACAGATATAATGGACGGATAAGAACATGAAACAATCATATGAGTAAAAAGCAACACCGTTGCCTCCAACAAAGCCAGGAAGGAGCTTTTGTAATAAAATTAAATTCATGAGGCTAGTTAATACCTTATTCACCTTCCGACTCGTAACAAATAAATCTATACTCTCAGTACATTGTCATACAGTTTATTTCTAATTTGATAACAGTACTACAACATACTAGAGCTCCTAAACTTTAAACTTGATACAGCATGTTTAAAATATTGCTGAAGCAATCACATCAACGTTTTTTCATTTTAAAAAAGTCTCTCAAGCATTTTCTGGAACTCATAACATTTTTGCGGAACTCATTAATCTCGCCCTGCGAAGGAATTCCCTCAGTATCTGCACATATCTCTACGGAATCCTTTGGAATGGAGATACTTTTTTCCAAAGCCAAGAAGTTGATTGGTCAAAGGGCGGTGCTTTCATATGATTCAATCCGATAGCTTGAACATAACCTGCCCCGGAGCAGGTTAGCCGTGCAGAGTAAATTGCAGTGACAATGTACCCCGATTAAAAGTGACTCGGCTTTGTGATACAGAAAAACCAGGATTGAAGCTTAATTTAGCTCGCTATCCCCTTAATCTCGCTTCGAAGTACACCCCCCTGGTCTTTCTGGTAAATCTCAATGGAACATCCAAGTAAAACAATAATAATGATAATAATAATAATCTGCATCGTTGTCATGATACTCAGGGCAACATATCTCTCCCTTAATCAATAAGTCAATAAGGCAGCTTATGGTCCAATAGGCAAAGCAGGAAAATAATCAATCACGCCATTACTGCTCCACTTCTCTTCAACAACACAGAGCCAAAAAGGGAATTTAAAAAAAGAGACAAAAAGACACTGATTTTTTGTTCTTTCCTTTGAATTATTATTTCAATTCGAAGAAGCGTGAGTTATTAAACTGACATTCAGCCATTCAAACACAAAGTGCTGTGCTTGTGCAAAGGTCAGACTAACATAAGAACATATTTGCAATTTAGATTGTGTCAAATGGCTGCCAGTTCCTAAGATCCAGACTTTTATTAAATTACAGAAAGCAAGGAATTCGAGACCCAAGTGTTGAGCTTGCATGCCTGATGCTTATTATTTGATGAGATGAGAGATGTACTTCTCAAACATAGAGACGTTAACGTAGCCAACGTTAGCACATTAGCGCACGCCTCTTACCTACACCTGCTGCTCATTTCCTCCCTGGCCCTCTGCTCCCCTCGCTGCAAATAAACTCTTGTCTAATCTCATTAATTCAACAAATGCAGAACTGATTACACTTTAAAACAGCATGCCATGAAATTGGATTATTCGTCTCAAATTTATCAGCTTCACTGAAGTGAAATAATTTATTTTTTTAATCAATAGAACATTGGCAGGAAAAGACAGAAAAGGTGCAGGAAAGACTCTCCTTCAGAAGCCACAGCTGGCAGCTTTTATGTAACGTTACATTTCTATTCCTTTTACAAGCCGCCTTACCCAGAGAAATCAGTCCAGCACTGCATGTTGGGAAAGCTCCATTACAGTAGTAAGGCTTCTCTGGGAGGGATTTTCTTTTATCTTTCTCAAGAATACAATAAACCATCCCACAAAGGAGAGATGGTCCCCTGGGAACGAGCCCAACATGACTCAACACTCTTCCACTGGGATCCACAATGTGCCACAGTGATGACAAAAACTGGGTTTGCGGGTTTGAATCTGGGGTAAAGCACTGCTCCGACTCTCTCCGGCCAAAATTCCTGACCTGAATTTCTTTAGTAAACACCCATCTGTACACTGTGTACAACTGGAGTAATGCATTGCAAACAGATGACGACAGTAACTGACCGTTGTGCAACACTTTCTGGAGTTCGATAGGTGTGCTCTAACTATTGGTAGGAACTACATCTGCAGATTTTCCCCTGGAGAATAGCTCACCTCTAACTCAACTATGGCTCACCTCTAACTTACCTATGGCTCACCTGTAATTCACATGTGGCTCACCTCTAACTCACCTATGATTCACCTGTAGTCCGTCTTCACTTTCCTCCAACTCACTCCGACAAATTAGCCAGAATCGTGGCGTTTTGGCATGAAGTGTGTCACTCTAAAATCACGTGTTCCTGTTTTTTTCTCACCCTGGCATGATCACTCACTGTGTTCTGTAATTAGAGCCATTCCAAATACCACCTGTGGTTTGTTTTTGGAGCTATACGACAGATCATTCCCTGTGAGGAGCAGTGCATGGTGGGAAAAAAGGATTCAGCTTCTCGCAAGAAGACTAAGGCCAAAAAACTGTCATATCCTCCGAGACTCCAGGGCTCTTCGATTCCAAGAACTAAAACAGCGAGGATGATTGAATTCTCCTGTTGTGCATTTTGGTAAGATGGAAATATTTTCCTGTTCTAGTTGAAAATCCAAGCACTTGAATACATAATAGACTTAATGTAAGCAATGCAACAAGCCAACCTACACTTGGAAAAATTAAAGTGACACTCAAAAGCCCACTGGTCACAGGTGAAGGACCACCTGCGTATCTACACAATGAAGTCCTTAATGTCTGTCTGTCTGTCTATCTGCACAATGAAGTCCTTAATGTCTGTCTATCTGCACAATGAACTCCTTAATATCTGTCTGTCTGTCTGTTGGACTGACCTAAGACTGAAATTAATGTCCTCCTTCCTAAAGATGATACCCTGCTACGTCCTCTCATGCTATTCAGTCAAGTAGGTTCGGACAAAGTGTGTGTGTGGGAGAGAAAGAGAGATAGAGAATGTGTGTGTGCTGTGTGTGTGGTGCATGTGTGTGTGTGTATGAGAGAGAGTATGTGTGTGCATACGTGTGTGTGTGGCTATGTCACTTCTACCATGACTCAACAAATACCAGCATTAATGCTACCATGAACATCTGTGACTCTCCAGTCATACTGCATTATACAGACATGAAAGCTAAGCTCTACAGCATTTTGAGGTCTTCTCTGAGACAGCCATTCACACCAATAGAGACAGTTCTATTCTGTGTGCTTTAATACCCTGCAACGCATTTTTATTGAATATTAGCTTCACTGGATAGCACTACTGGCCTTGTGATAGCACCTTGTAGGTAATACCTTCTGATCTTCCTTTTTTTCAGTGTGAGGATCGCTCTTCGCGAGTAACGCGAACCCTCCTCGTGGCCCTTTTCAGGACCAAGGACAGCGGGTAAATTTCACGTTTTTGGCAGCCCGAGGCTGACAGCGAGGCTGCAGAAGTTCTCTGATGTTGCACAACATCAGCGAACAACCTGTACATATGCAAGGTGTCCTATATCAGCCTCGCGCCCCTTTGTTTTTAACGGAAGGGGCACGTAAACGTTCTGAGGTCAAGTAAAGCCGGTTTATTATCCTAGAAATGCATGGCGCGTGGGTGCGCGCGTGTATTGAGGGGTGACGGGCTACACAAGCCAACGGAAATTATGGTGTCTGGACGTGTGGATGAGTTTGAATTAATAAACCTCTCTTTCCACATTATACCTGCCCGACATTCGCACTTAATATAGCTTATCTCGAAAATCTAGATCAATCCATGCATATGTCCATCCATTGCCGAGTCGATGGATAAATGGTATTGTCTGTAGCAGCAACATAATTATGCGTTAACCGGGAAGAACGAACAATCCTTCCGGCGGATTAAACCACCCGTGCACTATAAACGTTATTGAAATTCTCTCGCCATGTAGTAGAGCAGTGCGCTATGCATATATCTCTGTGGCAATCATCACACACCTGAACGACTTCCTGTTTCATTGCACCGGCTGAGAGAGGGACCGGGAACTGGCTTTTGTGTAATACGTTAACTTGTTATGATTCACTCTGATGCAGTTGGAGTCCAGGGTTTTCAGTGCGGTTTAACCCTTACACCGCCATCCAACCCCAGCTAAAGACTGCTCGAACATACACAGGAGAAGTAGAATCTGTTGATTTAACACATAGTCTACGTCAATAATACAGGCATGTTAAAACAAAACAAAAAGATCGTATTGTATGCGTCGCAACAGTAATATAAAGTATTTCTTGATTTGTATTGTCTTCACCTCGATAACAATGATAAATAAATTAAATGTTTTCAGAAGTTATGATGGCAATATAGGCTATTCTTCGTTATTTAAACGATTAATAAATGTAACAATCAATAATCCTTTCCTGAAACTCTATTAAGTACAAACACATGATTATATTATGCACATACACACTCTTTCGTGTGCACGTATTGTGACGCATTCGCGCACACACACAACACACACACGCACCATGATTAACAGCATGCCGTCGTTTAAAGACAGCGAGGACATGAGGTGTTTTTTCACAAATACTTTAGTTTGCAGCAAAGTATCTACCTGCGACTGGCTCAATCGACACCAGTTACCATGACGACTGAAAGACCCAACTGCTGGTATCAGTTGTGTGAAAACTGCCGTTGGGGGGATATGCATAAACAATGTTACCCTACCTTGCACTCTTCCATGCACGTTCTCACCGAATATGCATCCGTTTCATATTTCTGAATCATAATCTGAAACTCTTCATATCTCTCCTGAGCATCCTGGTCATAACGTTGATACGTCCGGAGGCATTGATTGCATTCAAGAAGATTGCCATCCATAACCACGTCCAGGCTGCAGTTCAAATTCTCCGGACTGGATAACCCGTAAAACAAATCCAAAAGAGAATAGGAATTACAAAAAGAAAGATAAAAATCGCTTAAATTCAAATCTGCAGACTGTCTCCCCGCTGTCCCAGAAAGGCCCCTGCAAACAGGTTCAGCGTCGTCAAAAGTAAAACAGTTTTTAGATAAACTATCGGGATGACAAGTTTCTAGTCGCCACAAACCCTCGGTAGAATTCCCTATAAAAATATCATTTCCCTTTGTTCCGAGGCTGCTGTGTGGGGGATGGAGGCTGGGTGAAAGTATGTGGTTTGCGGTTTGGTACTCGTCCATGTCCGTGAATGCTAACTTGTCCAGACGCTTGTCTCTGGTTCGCGTCAATTTAGCCTCGGCGCAAAACCACAAGTGATCAGAGAGCAGAACGGTTAAAAACAATAGCGATGCCAAGGACAGTCGCCATTTCTGGGCCCTCTCCGAATCGGTAAATGGCTTTTCGTTCTCTCGGGGTGCACACCAGATTTTTAAACCGTCATCTTGCAGCCGACACATCCAAGCACCCCTGGTCATATTTTGGGAAAGCGCAACACCGGCCGACTCCACCGTGAGGTCTCCTTTGCCACAATATTCATTGACTTCGGGATTGTCTTGTGTTATTCCCCCTCTTAAACGTTGGATTGGAAGTGGTCCGGCTTCACTTCTAGCGATGCTACGATCTGCTATTCACATCCAATTAGTTCACTCAAGGAGATTAAGCCAAGCATTGTCATATCCACGGTCTCCATGACTCTCCGGAGAAAAATCTCAGCTCTCTGTGACAACATGCCTCTCTCCTGTTTTCTCTCCGGGGCTGATCGCTCCCCTTTCCGTACACCAGCTATAGGCTACCACAAACCGCCTTTCCCTGGGTTTTATTCAATCGGAAAAAAACAAGATACTATTGTTACAGCCAGGTTCTTCTCCTCCGTGTCTGGGCAAAATGCCTCGGATCTTTTCTTTTGATACGCACGGTCATCTTGGTCCTGCGTTAAGTTGCCGCCATGTTCGTCTTGAAACACTTTTTGGGGAAGCTGGGTCATTTGCGTCATCTCCAGCGCTGAGATCTCTCCATCCTGGCGCAGTTGCAGATGTGCTTACAAGAAATTGAGACGCATTAATGCACATGGGTATGTTAATTAGCATATGCTGACCATTCTAGTGCAAGAGACGCGTGTTTGAAACCTCCATATAGGCTACCTGTAACAGGTAGCCTATTTTGAACAGTCGGCTACCCCTATACTTTTGACATTGGGGGCCACTGTAAACGTATATAGGCTAGTTCATAAGAAGATCAACAGACCAACTAACACAATATCGATTTCAAGTCTTTATTAAATAAAAAAAGGTTTTGACAAGTGTAGCCTAATATCTGCATTCGGTAGTAGGCTATGTTTATAAATAACTCGTAGTTAATTACACTGCAGTGCTCGTTATTCTTTAAATAATATAAAACAACCCAGTCATAAAATAATATTGCAAACTAAATGCTCAGGGTTCTGCTTAATTGAAATGCGGTTTCAATGTGAAGGTTTTTTCAGGCTTCAAGAATCCACAGTGCAATTATTTAAATGGTTCGTTGTATATATAGCCTATAGGGTAGGCTACGATATATCCGCGCGTTGCCTCTCGCTCGAGTCCCTCGTCGGTTTGGTTTTTAAGGCAAGTTTATATTTATACACGGAAATAGTAGATGTGCGTGTTTAAAATCGAAGAAGGCATCAGGTCTTCTGGACTTCGCCGTGTTGCACGTTGTCGTCAAGCGCGGAAACGTGAGGTTTGTGTACGTTCGTATGGAATGCCTGCATTTCCTGTAACCTTGCATGAGCCTGTTTCTTCTGCAGTGTGTGGACTTCTTGGCCTCTTGTTTTACATCACACGTGCAGCTTTTAATTGCGCAATCCGGTTTCTTTAAGCCTCTTAATTTCGGGAGGAGGATGCGCGTGAGGCTGTGAATGTGAGTTCCATGTGGCTACATAAAATGTTATCTTTAGAACGAAGAATCTCTCGTGCAGATGGGAATTTCTGCATTTACATGTATAACCTTAAAACTGTCAAGATCGCTGACAAGCCAAATGTCACCAGGCACCGCATTGTTATTTGATGTTGACGAGGCATTTACTGAATAATAGAAATGACTATTTTAACAGAAATAAATTATGACAGCTCAGTAGCTACGACCGGTGTCCGTTTCTCCAGTAACGTAAGGTTGAAATAGTCTTCAATTACCAGTCAGAATGTGCGAATTCGCCCGGCACATTACATTATCCTTAAAAGGCCAACATATCATATTTCGTGAACTCTAAACACTAAAATGTTTAATGTTAATCGAATATTGTTGTGTTGGAGAGTTGGAGGCAGGAGAATCTCTCCCTTAAAGTCAAAACTGGCAACCCATCGATAGCGTCAATTGGCTTGAATGAATGTTCAGATTTCACATTTAATCAGAAAATAAATAATGCCTTGTGTGTCAGATGTGCATATGTCACAAATAACTACAAAATTCACTGTAATTTTTTTCTGAAGAGGGTTCGGTGTGTGGGTATTTACGACGAGATTACATAATTACTTATGTCTTTTGCTTGGTTCAAAATAATGCTAATTTGTCACGCCACCACGGGCAAGAAGTAGTCTATATTCCCCTGGCAAATGGGAATCCATGTTGTGCTCTTGGATTTATAATAAACCCAGTCTTTAAAGAGAAAATTACTACTCTGATCGAAATATTCATATTTAATTTTTGCGTGCCAAGATTAATTTATGATCAGTGGCATTCCTGTGATTTTGATGTTGGGTTAAACGCGATGTGAGATTGTAAAAGATTGCATTGAATCTTTACTACCGAAACGTTGCCAACAATAATCCAGTTCGTCAAAAGAAAGAGTACAAACCGTAACTGAAACCACAATCAAATAAATGTTACCTTACAATATTACAAAGTAATGCACTGTGTTTCACCAGTGTTAGCATACTATTTCAATTTAGCAATATCCAAAAACAACTTACTGAATAGTTTACTATGTCCAGATGACTATTACATATTTGAAATGTATTGCAATACCAACATAACTGAAAGAATAAACATAACTATGGGAGTCGAATGACCACCAGTGGGGTATATTTAGTTGACTACTAGAGTAGCCTAATACAATTAATGATCAGCTCTTACACATTTTGCGATTTTATGTTTAATCAGGCCTTAAGATTCATATAAATGTGCGTATTTATTCCATGGTGTAGCATTCAGGTGATGTTTTCGGCTGCCATTTTACCGGCTCGTGCCGTTCTCGTGCCATTTGTTGTTTCGTTTAATTATGGGCTGTCCTACATCTAGGAAAGAGTGTCCCCTTTATTTTTCTAGTCGATACGCGTCTCAGCTTGTGTGTTCGGGGTGTAAATTAAGTATCGGCGAACTATGTCCTAAGGGAGGGAAAAGTTAATGAGATATGCGCTCGACAACGCCCTGCCCCGTCCAAGCATGTCCGGGGCTTTGCTTGATATGGGAAATCCGGGACCAAGGACCAGGGCCCTTGGAACGTACAAGTACAGAAGTGTTATGGTATGACTATGATGATTATTACTATTTTCGGAACTACTATTAGACCTACTAGCCTAATTTTGTAACTGCAAGTGATAGCGGTTGTGACATTAGCAATAGGATTATAGAATATTTCATTTAATTCTAGTCCACCTTTCGACAAAAACATGTATGCTTGAGTCCAAACGACTGGCACCCTCGTCCAGGGTATATAGAGGTACATAGAGTAACAAAGAGGTCTGTTTGGTGTGTAGGGTCTGATGATTTTTTGAATATATATCGTGATCTGTTTAGCTGCCTAATAGGCTAAAACCATGGTTCTTTATTAGATGCGAGCTGACCCGTGTAGCCAGTGGAGGCATGCCATGGCTGAGTCTGGGCCAGGGGAGATTGTGGTCAAGATGAACAGAAGTGTTCTTCTGTTACAGTATCTCAGTTTGAGAAAATGTTTGCTTTTGGCAATAGTTTGTCATCCAGCTTGCAATGTCTTGCAGACAAACTGAGATCCGTGCCAAGACCAGTGTATTGGAGGGGGGGAAAGAAAGAAAAAATTGTGTCATCAGCATAGTAATAAAACAGACCATAGGAGGAGATGACAGAACCAAGAGACATAGTAAAGAGAAAGAAGAGGAGAGGACCAAGGACAGAGCCCTGGGGGACACCTGTAGAGTAGTTCTGAGGTATCAAAACTGTGCCCGCTATTAAAGTGTGCCAGTAATCTGGTCCGCTATTAAACAGTGTGCCAGTAATCTAGTCCGCTATTAAACAGTGTGCCAGTAATCTGGTCCGCTATTAAACAGTGTGCCAGTAATCTGGTCCGCTATTAAACAGTGTGCCAGTAATCTGCCACAGACAATGACCAAGTTGCCTGCTGAACAGTTTGTTGTATATGCTCAGAAACGTCTTTTATACAAAAGTTAAAAGGACAGGGTTAAGTGAAAAAGATATGTGATTATAAAAAAAACATAGCAGTGATCTTAGTGTCTTTGTGCAGTCTGCCAGTTCTCTGTGGAAAGGTCCCTCTTATTTAATTTATGTACCTGTGTTGCGTTGCTGTGTCCGTGGCTCTGAGGGTGTGAGAGGAGACACTGTTTTTAGCCTTCAGTTGAGTCTCTCACAGCATCTCACCCGCGCCTTGCCCTCGTGCCTCTTCGTCCGCGTGTGCAGGAGTGGCCGGGGGTGTGAATTTGGGGAGCGGTGTGTGACCTTTCCAGTACCGACAGCTTTCGCACGCCAGGGTCCACTGCCGTCAACACGCTGTCCAGGACGAGAATGAGGCATTGTGGGAAATCTCCCGCCTTCGGATCTCCTCGTCTGTAGGACAGGGGCGTTCCCGCCCTGCTTCTGGTGCCATATGGAGCGGGGGCGTGACCCGACGGGGGCGTGGTCAGACAGACACACGGATGCAGCGAGCATCGTCCTGAATTCTCACATGTACATGTTTAAGCTTTACAATGTAAAATACAAAATAAATAAAAAGTATTTAATGGTTTTCCACACTGGAGAGGTTTGTCCACTATGTAACGCATGTCTACTGTATGTGTGTAGGCATTATGACAGGCCCAGAGGTGTAGCAAATGGTTGTGTAATAAAATGACAAGCAAAAACAAAGAAGTATGCTAAATCTAGCCTATTGACAGTTAAATCTATAATTTAGGAGTAGCCTACTGCCAGAGTCGGGTTTTGAACTTACTTTTTCATACACCAATGGTTCGAAAGTCAGACACGTTATCAGTGAGCTAAAGGGTCGCTTCGCTTGCTGTTAGTTGGCTGCAATTTTGTTATTTTTCACCTGAAGATTGGTTGTAATGATTTAGCTGCTCCAAATTATTTCTACCAGCAGGTGTCGCTAGTGTACACTGTTGAATTAGGCTTTGAGTAATGAATCTATTTGCGAGACAATTGGCTGCAAAGCCCCAATGCTTCAGGAAGCCTCATTTCGCCATCACTACACAGCGATAATCAGTTCCTCATCCAAAAATAAGTCAGTACACAAGTCAGTTAGACCTCCAAAACAGGTCAATTTCACAATAAATCAATTCACTCACTTTTGATATACTCTCCTTCCTCATCCTCCATGTTCTTCTCACAGTGACACTTCACACCAGCAGGGATGCTCTTCCTAACTGCTTATTGTATGCAGGTGCTTTTTTCAATTTGGTTCTATCAAAACTGTGGACTGGCTCCCAACTTCCAAGGAATGGAGCCACCTGGAATAGACATATTGGCCTTCCACCACCACTCCTCCAGTCCTGGAAATCCAGGGGACATAAAGTAAAAGTCCTCCCCAGTATTTTCTCCAATCACCTGTATTTGTTAATCAACACAATTCTTCAGTGAGGAGGTAGAACTAATTAGTGAAATCAGCTGGCTGAGTCTATGGGTGGAAGAAACACATGGTAAGACTTTTATTTTATGTCCGCTGGATTTCCACCTCTGGTCCTGTTACAGTATATATCTCTAGCAAAACTAGGTAACATGAAACTACACTTTCAGTAACATATTAGCTTGTTGGATTTAATTAATTTATATAATACATGTTGTTCTGCTCGTAGGCAAATTAAGCAAAATCACCGCAGCACAATGTGGAATCTGAGTTTCACTCAAAATGGTGAGAATGTAAAATGCTAATTGTGCAGTACAGCACTAAACGGTAACCATATGAAGGCATATGAAGCATCCTAGCATCGCCAGCATGAACCTGGAGCACTTTTCACCTCAACAGTCATCTCTGACCGCATTTATTCAGAGGAAGATAGACCTTTATTTAACCAGGGATATGTTAGAGATGTGATCCCCTGCGTTCACAGGTAATTACAGAGAAGATTGTAATTTTGACTGCCCAAGACATGCTGAAGTTTCTTGTGGTAACATAAGATGAAGAGAATACCCGCACACTTAAGAATGCTCCCAATCGGGCCGCCGCGGTAGTACAACGGTAAGAGCGCTGACTTTCAGTCAGTGCAGTTGTACTCCGAGGATCGGGGTTCGCGCCCCGGTCCTGCCATATCCGAGCGTGGCCGGCGCCCTGTGGAAGTGGCAATTGGCGGCCGCTTCCGGGTGGGGGGAGGGGCTCGGAGAGAATCGCTGCGCACGGACGACCCAGGGCGAGTTGGAGTCACGGTCAGGAGCTCGAGGAGCCGCGCCCTGTAGAGGACGTGGCGCCCTCCTTCCTATTACTACTAGTACCGATTGACGGGGTTGTGTAGCGGTGGTTCTCTAGCGGTTGCTACATGGGGGGGAATTGAATTAGAATAGGGGTTCAATTGGCTACCAAATTGAAAAAGGGAAAAATCAGAAACAAAATTAAAAAAAAAAAAAAAGAATGCTCCCAATCAGTGTTTAATAGGGACACAGACAGAAGGCCAGAAGAGACGTGACAAAGACCTTCTGGTCAAAACGTTGTGTCGGTGTCTCTCTCTAAACACCGAGCTGTCTTCCGTGTGTGGGTAATCTGTGCTTCTTATGTTTCCACTCAAGTATTTACCTGCACCTGTCTACAAATTTTAGATGTGTGCACATTCTGTCCTTTGAGGTTTCATGGGGTAACAGTGGATTTACAAAGCATTTCATTGACATTGATTTCAAGTTCAGCCTACTAATGTACATACAGTATATTTAAAATGATTACCGGTATTATTGAACGTTGTGTGGTGGTGAATTTACGGCCCCCTGCTGGTGAGTGGCCGCTGGTGTGTCTCAGCGTGATGAGCTGCTGGCTGTGTGTGTGTGTGTGTGTGTGTGTGTGTGTGTGTGTGCGTGAGTGTGTGTGTGTATACATGTGTGTGTGCATGTGTGTGTGTGTGCTTGAGTGTGTGTGTGTGCATGAGTGTGTGTGTGTGCATGAGTGAGTGAGTGTGTGTGTTTGTGCGCATGTTTGCCTCTCTGTGTGCATGAGTGTGTGTGTGCGTGAGTGAGTGTGAGTGTGTGTGTGTGCTTGAGTGTGTGTGTGTGCATGAGTGAGTGTGTGTGCATGAGTGAGTGTGTGCGCATGAGTGAGTGTATGTGTCTGTGAGTGTGTGCGCATCAGTGTGTGTGTTTGTGCGCATGTTTGCCTGTGTGTGTGCGTGTGTGTGTGTGTGTGTGCATAAGTGTATATGTGAGTATGTGGCACACAAACACACTCACACAGGCACGCACGCACACGTTTACACGCACACACGTGAACACACATACACGCTAAAAACTCAAACATAAACACACATACAAACAACTCTTAGAAACACCATTGGCAAGTTGTGCTTAATTGCAATCTTGAAAAAAAGCAGGTGAAATGTTGCAGTGTTTTAGGATAACCGGATAACGTTTTTGAACGCATACATGTGTACTGTGTGCTTATTTTCACTGGTGTTCATTTTGCGCATTCACCATGGCAACCCTCTGGAAAATCTTTCTGGGAAGAAAACTGGCTCTGTGTGCATCATTAATGTGAAATAGGACCAGTGTCAGACTGTATTCCATCATAAATGATAGACTTTGTTGTAAAAAAAGCAGAAGCTCGGGTTCTGGCTCCGGCCAAATTTCTCTGAGATTTAAACACTGAAGAAACTCCAAAAGAGCTTCACACACACACACACACACACACACACACACACACACACACACACACACACACACACACATACACACACATACAAACACACACACACACTCGCGCACGCACACACACATACACACACACACACACACACACACATATACACACACATACACACACACACACACACACACACACACACACACACACACACACACACTGAGGAAGCTCCAAAATATAATTTTGTTCACTTGAGAGGACGGTGTTACGAGTTTATACGGAGGAGTGTGACACAGATCCTCCTCTGGTCTTTGTGCTGTCAGAATGGGTCACAGGCTTGCTGATTGGTTCACTAGAGTGGGTGATGGGCTTGCTGATTGGTTCACTGGAGTGGGTGATGGGCCTGCTGATTTGTTCACTAGAGTGGGTGATGGGCCTGCTGATTGGTTCACTAGAGTGGGTCACCGGCTTGCTGATTAGCTCATCAGAGTGGATCACAGGCCTGCTGATTGGCTTCTCACAACATTATGGGGGGGTGGGTTGGGGTAGGGGGGACATTCCAAAACTCCCCAAGCTGATATCTTTGCCACCAACAAGTTTCTAAATTTGGGGACAGTGAGATAAAGTTTAGGGCCCTATTTGGGTGTCATCGGCAACCATCCCATCCCGGCTGCGCCGTGCCGCAAACGGTGTTTCCCGGCCAGATGGACGGGGCGCGATCCAGCTAGCTCCCAGAGCGTCTCCGCGGTAAACAGCAGAAGGCTGGAGCTCCAGGAGTTTTCCCACCTTACAGACGGGTCTGGAGCTCAGCCCAAACCGTTCAACCCTGCCCCCGCTTCCATGGAGACGAGCCTGCCGTATCAGCCGCATAAACACACACACACACACACACACATTACCTCCCAATCCAATCAGGGAGGCGGGGGGGCAGACGTTAGCATTCCGGCTTCCTGCAGAAGGCCAGACGCTAACATAGTTATGTAGCCAATAAGAACAACAACAATAATAAAAAGCCATAGGATTAGCATACTTTGTGAGATGCACATCGGCCATGTTTGAGGTCTGGTTAAAAGCTGAATGACAAAAGGCTAATGCAGTAATTAGATGAACCAAAAAAAAAACAGTCATAAAACAAAAATGTTCGAGGAGTATCGAGGCAGAGCGGAAAAAGGCAAATGCCAGTGAAATTGTAAGTGTGTCTACGATGGGAGCTAAACGGCCGCCTGTTCAATTACATTACTGGAATTTAGCAGCAGCTCCCATCCAGAGAGACTTACACAGCTGTGGTATTTTTTACATAGTGTCCCCTTACACAGCTGGGTTAAGTCGCTTCAGCAGTGTCCTACCTGGGAATTGAACCTGCAACCTTCAGGTTACAAGGCCAGTTTTTTAACCATTACACTACACTGCCACCCATGCAGTCTGAACGGCCTCCCGGGTCACCGAACTGTGTGAAATGGATGCAGCTTCAGAAGCCTGGGGCCTTCCTCGGCTCCCCCGGGCAAGCCGGGCACCAGCGCTGGGAATTCCCCTCATCCGATTGGGCTCAGTACACAGATGTGAAACGTCTGGATCCGTTTCACCTCAGCTCCTTCTGAGAGATGGGGAGACGGACCCCGGAGAGAAAGAAGCTATGGGAGAGAAGGCATGCAGAACATGGCTCTCTCTCTCTCTCTCTCTTTCTCATCTCTCTCTCTCTCTCTCTCTCTTTCTCATCTTTCTCTCTCTCTCTCTCTCTCTCTCTCTCTCTCTCAAAAAGTAACGCGGGACTTACCTTTAGTTGCTTTAGAGTTTCCTTTTTAGGATTTAGTTTTCTCTTTCGCACTTTCTGTTCCGGTTTTCCTTTTTGTTCTCTCTGAGACAGTTCACCTTCTGCCTCTTGTTTCTCTGTTCGAGTCTACGAGCCATCGCCCACGTCTCTGGGTTGTCTTGTTTGGCTACGCCGGGATTATTTTCTCTGTTCGTTTTATTTCTCTGCTCGAGTCCACGAGCCTATCGGCCACTTCTCGGGTTGTTATTATTTTGGTTCTACGCTGGGAGTTTCGTTCTCGTCGCTTCATTTTTCCTGCTTTGTTTCGGAGTTTGCTTTCTCTATTAGTGCTTATTCACGTTTCGTGGATAACTTTCAGATCCCCTCTCTGTCGCATCTGGTCCTCCGAACCTGACCCCTTACAGTTGGAAGTAACAAAATGTCTGATTCTCTTCCACCGCTGAGCTGAAGCTCTTTCCTCTTTCACTGTGCTTTTAGTCACAATAGAGGTTTACCGTCTGACACAAGTGTCCTTCTATTTTTTGCGATTCCACAGAATTTTGTTCCAAAAAATTGAATTTAATTGGAAGTCATCGTGAATGTTTTTTGGATCTGGGGCTTTTATGCGGATTTGAGACTGCAGCGATGTACCAATTAACAGAGGGGTTAATAAGGGTCAATACGAATGGCTGCATTCAAGATTTGTGATGTGTTATTTTGGCTCGAGTTAGATTTTAGCAAAAATCCACACAAAAAAAGCACGATGGCTTGCATCTCTCATGGGGGAATTTTAAATAGTTTGGAACTGTTGTTTAGACACTCTGTACACTAAACAGTATGCCTGAAGAGAACTATCAGTGTTGTCATTACAGAAAGTGGCAGCTTTTTAGGAATGTGAGTGTGTGTGTATGCGTGAGTGTATTTGTGTGTGCTAATAGTCATTTTCAGGATGGATACACACACTGTATTTGCAAAAACAGAACAGCAGCACAAAATGAAAGGGATGCATTGCTGTATATTGCAGGCTGATGCCTGCACCAGTGCACTCTGGGTAGCGTAGGCAGGGAGGAAAAAATACTGATTATCAAACATCGGGAAAAATGCCAAAATAACCATAATACAGGATTTATAGAATTTATGTTCTGCTTGTTGTAGGCACACTGACAAAGATGGAGGCCCAAATAAACTAGAAAAAATCGTTTTCAGCTTATATTTCACATGATGGGTTTTATGTAATATTAAAACATTATCTGAAAAGGAAGTGAGTAATTTGATGAAAAAGTAGAACACAGAACACAAAACTGAAATAACTGATTCTGTAATTAATTGTGGAAAATGATAATTACTGTTGATCTGATAATTGATATTGGAATGTATGATATCATTCTGGGAAGTTTTCTGGTGCAAATATGCTGAATTTGAATTATTTTAATATAAGCAGAAATAATTAATATGTTAAAGCACAATTCAACTTTGGTATAACTTTGGGTTGTGTAGTTACCTGGCCATGATTTGAGTCCAAATGGTGGCAAAATATGTTCGTTAGCTGCTCTGTGCTCCCCTGGGGTGATAAACCAGAATAGGGTATTTGTCGCTCTCCATTCACTTCTATAGCGCAGCTAAAACGGTCTAGAAATGACACTTCTAGCACGTATACAAACGTGAATGAAGCGGATTCTGTCAATACAAACAATAACCAGTCCTCTTACGTATTCTTTTGAAAAAATTAAATGGCCTTTCCTTGTTTTTTTGTATTTTATCCGGTAGGTATGTTCTTGCGCCAGAAACCACTCATTGGTCCAAATTTCCACGGAAGCAAGCGTTCCTTTTACCTGCTGACATTTTGCTTGTCTTTTCTGGTAGCTTGCTAACAACATAGAAAATAGTACTCTTATAAATAATTTTAATTACACAAAACAAATACGCAAGAGGAGTGGTTATTGTGTTGGATTAAGACTCTGATTTGGGTAAATTTAGCATGTAGGTGAATTAAGCAATGTACAATAATATTCATTCATTCAATTTCTGAATTTTTACAACTTCAATTTCCTCAAACTGTGGTTGAGGGTTTGAATCAAGTTCAGATTAACATTCTCAGCAAGTTTTTTTTTTCCTTCCTAGATATTTATTTAGCAGTGCTACTGTTTAGCCACTTTAGCTTGTTAGCAAGTTTCTATAGGAAAATGAAAGCATTGAAGACTTATAATATTATAGATTATATTATGTTTTATTATATTATGGATGTGATTGTAACCTTGATTGTGGATATGCGTGATATTTTCAAGATATTTTACAGCAGAACTTTACTCATCCATAGATGTCCATTTATTTTGTAAATGGGAGTTTGTTCTTTTTTGATGTACTAATCGAACCTGAAATAATGAGCTGTGGCGAGCTGTCATTGTTGAGTCAAAAGTGAAAGTTTATGGTGAACCGCGCCTTTTATAACGCTGTCTTTACACAGCAGTGTCCTCACTCCGTAGCCCACCTTACACAAACGCAATGCTTGCCCGTACACCTCCACTATATAGAGGTGGTGTGGGTGCTGAAAAATTCTAAATGTTAAAACCTTATTTTTGTGATGCGGGTCACTCACTACATACACTGTGGTTCCAGCTCACATACAGACTGGTGTAGTGTTTAGTAACTCCTGTGTAGACGGTGCCACATGGTTAACCCTCTTCTTGGTTGCCTGGCAACAGTGGGCAGCTCATTTTAGCCACAGGCTAAAGCTTTCCCGGCCTCCCTCACCTTTAATAGCTCTGAACTGGGAGCAGAGGGTTACCCAGCATGCCCCTCACCCAGCAAGCTGAGAGCTTCATTTTATTTCCCTACTTAAACGTTTCCCATAAACACGATTAACCTCCGAATATCCCAGCTTTGCCTTTAGAGATATCCCGCCAGACTTTTATTCTATATTGCAAACAGCAAAGCAAGGAAAGTGCAAACCTTTGCTTTTCAATTTTCAGGAACGTATGGAGTATTGAAACACAGCACAGCACAGCACAGTCGTGTTCCCCACACAGACATCTTCTCTGATGTTCCTGTCAGAACTCAGGCAGGTGGGCGGGGCCGGGAGCCCCCCAGCAGATAAACGCCCACCTTAAATCAGCGCCCCCCCACCTCTCTAGACTTTGGGGTTCCGTTGAACACGGGCTCTCGTAATGGGGCTCTCGTAAACCGAGGTGAAACTTTGTGATTAACATGTGCCCCGTGACCAGCCACTGTCTTTATCCGCAAAGCCATCGTAATCACCCCCGGGCCCAATGGAGTAAATCACAGACTCCTCCAACAGCAGCCTGCTCCACGCCAGGGCACCACTAAAGGTGGAGAGAGATGGAGGTCCCCTCATAGATGTATTACTAGCATCTGTTTATCTTAGCTGTCCCATCCCCCATGGCAGAAACTATTTAGAGCTGGAATAAACACAGGAAACGACTCTTATTAGGCCTAACTGTGTGTCTGGACTTCTCTGTCATTACTGTGTTAGAACCACAGGAAACTACCACATAGAACTATCACCAAGCACATCCAGAGCCATAGAAAAATGATCTCTGTGGAGGGTTGCCATGTATTTTCAGATAGAAATACCTCTGTATTGAGTAAGCCTGCGTGCGACAGTAAAGCACTGAATTTAGATTAGACACTGAGAAGGGAAGGTAGTGTAAAACAAGATTTCCACCTCAGTGAGCTTCCCACATTTATTTTCCCAGTTCATTTGAAAGAAAACTGACAGATGTGACGCTGATGGAGGGATAGAAATGGGATGTGCATGGGAAGGTATTTTGAAGGAGCGATTTCCCATATACCAGCTCAGACAGCAATGACTCTCTTCCCTTCCTGCACCAGTGCTCAGACCCATTACAGCCTTTTCACATGTAATAAATTACCGTGCAATGCATGCTGGGACATGGAGTGAGGGGCAGGGGGAAGGGTATTGTTTTTATGCGCCTTGTTATCGGCTGAATGCAAATGTCCAGACTTGTCCGCGTTCGCTGCGTCCAGAGTGGCTAGGGCTGTACAGCGTACACGCCCACACGCACACCAGCACCGTTCACCTGAGTCTGGAGGACAATTCACCTGTGTGGGAGAGATTAAACATAATAGTGCGGTGCCATGGAGAGGAGAAAACAGGGGTTCAAAGCGACATCCTGATGCTACGAAAAGTCTTAACCTGGCTTCATCCCCCCCCCCCCCCCATCCTCATGCAAGTGAGGTTTTCGGCACAAAATGGCGGCTGTCCTTTCACTGTGATGACATGACACCCCTCACTATAAAGTACTTTTTGTATTTAAAAGAAAACTTTAATCTTCACTCATCTTCCCCACCCTGCTTTTAAAAAAAAGGACATATTTCTCTAGCGGAAAAAGCTGTTTAACGAGTAACATGAAAAAGTAATGATCTACTGGGAAAGATTCTCTAGAGAAATTACATGATGTCATGTAGTCATAGAAAATGGTTCCTTTTTTAGAGTTTTAAAAATGGGAGATGTTGGGGGGGGGGGGGGTTTGGTTGTTTAGCTCGTCCCTTCTAATTATTTTCTGTCCATATGTGTGCATATGATCACATGACACCTCCCCCTTTCAGAGCTAAGTATACTGATGGTATCTTAAATTAACTGTGTTTATCATGTTTAATATGTATAGAAACTGTACCGTATACATAATATCTTCCTACAACAATACCACTCAACCTTCATGCAAGGCTGCTTTTGCAAACATATACATATGTGTGCGGCACGCATGATATAAAACAAACACAAGCACACGTACTTATACATGTACGCACACACACACACACCCACACACACACACACACACACCCACAGAAACGCACCATATGTGCTAGTGGTTTTGAAAAACATTTTGAAAGCAAATGTTTTCTAATCCCAGGTGCCACTCTGGTACAATAGTTTGATAAGGGCATCTTCTCCACAAATTAAATGCAGAGAAATGTTACAGGGTAAGTAGAAGTGGTAACTAAGTGTAATTAGTTAGATGAATAACTGTTTTCTGTACAGTAGGCAGATGCCCTGGCATCTATTCTTACCATAATACCTATTGGAGTGTACAGTACAGAGAACAGACAGCTGCCTCTCCAAGCCTCTTACACGAGGGAATTTAGTAAACAATCCCCTCATTATATCACCTCTCAGTGTGATGTGCACATCACCTCTCAGTGTTCTATAAGATGTGCACATCACCTCTCAGTGTTCTATAAGATGTGCACATCACCTCTCAGTGTTCTATAAGATGTGCACATCACCTCTCAGTGTTCTATAAGATGTGCACATCACCTCTCGGTGTTCTATAAGATGTGCACATCACCTCTCAGTGTTCTATAAGATGTGCACATCACCTCTCAGTGTTCTATAAGATGTGCACATCACTTCTCCGTGTTCTATAAGATGTGCACATCACCTCTCAGTGTTCTATAAGATGTGCACATCACCTCTCAGTGTTCTATAAGATGTGCACATCACCTCTCGGTGTTCTATAAGATGTGCACATCACCTCTCAGTGTTCTATAAGATGTGCACATCACCTCTCCGTGTTCTATAAGATGTGCACATCACCTCTCAGTGTTCTATAAGATGTGCACATCACCTCTCAGTGTTCTATAAGATGTGCACATCACCTCTCAGTGTTCTATAAGATGTGCACATCACCTCTCAGTGTTCTATAAGATGTGCACATCACTTCTCCGTGTTCTATAAGATGTGCACATCACCTCTCAGTGTTCTATAAGATGTGCACATCACCTCTCAGTGTTCTATAAGATGTGCACATCACCTCTCAGTGTTCTATAAGATGTGCACATCACTTCTCCGTGTTCTATAAGATGTGCACATCACCTCTCAGTGTTCTATAAGATGTGCACATCACTTCTCCGTGTTCTATAAGATGTGCACATCACCTCTCAGTGTTCTATAAGATGTGCACATCACTTCTCCGTGTTCTATAAGATGTGCACATCACCTCTCAGTGTTCTATAAGATGTGCACATCACTTCTCCGTGTTCTATAAGATGTGAACATCACCTCTCAGTGTTCTATAAGATGTGCACATCACCTCTCAGTGTTCTATAACATGTGCTGTGCAGAACATCTTTATGTCCTTTATCACGTGCAGTGCAGAGCATCGCTGTCCATGGTGCTGCAGTGCAGAGCATCTCTATGTCCTTTATCATGTGCAGAGCAGAGCATCGCTGTCCGTGGTGCTGCAGTGCAGAACATCTCTGTCCGTAGTGCTGCAGTGCTTGTGTCTTTCTTTGGTGCTGATGGGACAACTTCCTTCCTGCCTGTTACCTTGGCACCACATCATGAGTTGCCAAGCAGCAGTATCACAGAGCCTGTGGTGATTTCCTTTGGCCAATTAATTCTTTGGAATATTCAGTTCCTACCTGGTCTAACACAAACTAACTAACACAAAGGCAGTTCATGATGACATTAAACATTTTATTGATTGAATTTTGGACAGGCTAACCTCAAGGTTGAACAAGATAAGTTGTGCTGCGTTGTCTGGTCCCGTAATCTTACTACTTAGAAATGAATAACTTAGTTTTATGATGCAGCTGAGCACGTGCTGACCCACTGAGAAACAAAGTTACGTCACTGATAGATGTCGGCTCTATATTTTCAGGTCTTGTGCGAGTGCATGCATGCCCTCATTTGCTGCATAGCCTACAATGGACACTATTAGTGAATATTGCTCTGATCGCCGTGAAAGTGAAAACTCTATTCAAGTCTGCTGTATTCCATTACGCATGACAGTTATATGTACTCGCGCAGCACAAAACATCTGGGTTTAAAGTGTCTGAATAATTAACCTCCATCCGCCGGGAGCGAGCACAAACGGAGAAAGAAATACCTTAAATCTATATTATAAACTCTCATCTTTAAATCACGCACCTCCCTGAGCAGAAGTCATTACGCTGAGTTATTGCTTAGAGAAGGGGGTGGATGCAAAGCCGGGTAATGTAATGCTGTCTCTCTTGCCCTCCGGTAACATTCTAGCTATATTTTCTCGGTGCTCCAGCGCTGAGAGTGAACTCCATGCCCTCAGATGAACGACTTCCTTCCAGCGTCAGCCTCCTGGTCGTTCACCTCGGCGACTGCTCAATTGTAAAGTGCCCGCATATAATTTGGACTGCAGGTGTCCTCGTTTTATGCAATTACTGAAATCTTGGACTAGCTGTAGCCATTTTTGTTTTCAAAGCCGAATCTGCCGTAAAAGAATGCGCACGCGGAGCAGCAGTCGGTCTGAACATGCTAACCTGCATGCACCGCAGTTTAACTGCGTTCAGCGGCACAATCAGCGGTTTAAAACGCACTTAATAAGGCTACACCCTCTGCCAACCACCTCAGGACCCACTGGTCGTATTCAGTCAGTGCAGAGAGAGTCTACCTTGGGACTTCATCACCAGGTTAAGCTAACAAATGCAGAGAAAATTACTGTGTGGTGATTGCATACAAAATTCAAACGACTCCATGATGATAAGAGAAATTAGGCTACACACTCAAATATATCCATTTTAAAATGTTAATGGTCACTTTTGCAACTTATACATATAAAGAATTGCGGGGAGGCACATCGACGACCTACTTGTACAGCCAGTTGTCTTTGAATTCCATGGCGCTTTGGCCTCTGTCGCCTATCGCCTCGGGTTAAAAGAAGTGATTGATATTTATCAGTGCGCATAGGCGAAAGGGGTGCTCATTTGCAAGGGAAATTTACCCTTCATTGGTTAATTTCTGCTTGCGCTCCGCAGGGGTACCTAATTGTCGCTGGAGTTTTCAACCCAGTCTATTTTAGCATGCTTGAGCTGGAGGCTGTCGGATTCCCGTCTTTGATAGGCCCGAGAACTCGCATTGACTGATTATGCTCTGATGGTTCTTTAGTCATTTGAAAGTGGCTTTGAATAAAAAAGTGTTCTGAACTTCTCAGTGTTGAACTTAATAGATGAGGTGAAGTAATTTCAACATTTACTCTCTATTATCCGTATATGTATAGTATTACATTTTGCCGAAACGTCACTTTCTGAGACTCTATATAATAATAATATTTATATAATTATTCTAATTATTACTATTATTTCTTTCGATGTGTAGCACCCACCTGGGTATTACACGGTAGCCATTTTGAGCCAGAACAGCAGCTGTATTGAAGAAGGGGATTATTGAACCAAATGAAGTGGGGATTAATAGATGTCATGCTGAATGAGCCAGGCAATGATTTTATTCCAGGGCAATGGGGAACCCCGAAATACAATTTACAATTACAGTTAGGTATTTAGCAGAGACGCTTATCCAGAGCAACTTTTTGCAATAGGTTGAATGGGATATTTTTATCACCACAGTGAATGAGACCTTTGGTTTCGTCTGAATGATAGCATCTCATACAGTGCAGTGTCCCTGTAAGTGCACTTTGGCCCAGAGGGAAGACTGCCCCCTACTGGTTCAAATGTAAAAAGGCGTTTGTCTGTCATGTAGTCACACTGTCACCATATCCACAGGTAATATAATTATGAAACCAATAACTGTGGTCGCTGTGAAAACAGCTAAATTAAATGTCTACACACCTTCCATGTGCTAACATAGGTATGTAGCTGTATGATCAATCATAGTGTTTAAGTTGTCAAAAATAGTCAGGAAAACTAAAAAGTAAAGATCTAAGCAACACAGTACTAAAAAATATAGCTTTTCTGTTCCTTAGAAAATGTGTTACAGCTGAAGCTGTGGTGAATGACAAATATGTCCCCTTGAAGTGATCTTATCACACTGAACCTCAGACTGTCAGCACGAGTTTAAATACAATATTAACTCAGCAAACTGCTCAATGGCTGGGGGCTGTTTACACTCTTATGTCTGAAGAAATTGAGTCAAGGGAATTGGAGAATGAATTTACCAGCTGTCACTCTCTACCGCATTAAAGCCATTAGTGTCTCATTCTAACTTCTATTTGACAAATATTTAGACATTTTTTATGAATGAGTATTTATATGTTCCATAATGTACCTTGAAATATAAAACTATATAGATGTTACAGAATACTTAAACATGTACTGCCATGTTCAAGATATACTGTAATGTGCATCATATAACATACACACACATGCACTGCCATGTTCAAGGTGTACCGTAATGTGCATCATATAACATACACACACATGCACTGCCATGTTCAAGGTGTACCGTAATGTGCATTATATAACATACACACACATGCACTGCCATGTTCAAGGTGTACCGTAATGTGCATCATATAACATACACACACATGCACTGCCATGTTCAAGGTGTACCGTCATGTGCATTATATAACATACACACACATGCACTGCCATGTTCAAGGTGTACCGTAATGTGCATCATATAACATACACACACATGCACTGCCATGTTCAAGGTGTACCGTAATGTGCATTATATAACATACACACACATGCACTGCCGTGTTCAAGGTGTACCGTAATGTGCATCATATGAGGGGCCGTTTAGGCCATAATTCATACTCACTCTCACATACATATATACTCTCTCTCACATACATATATACTCACTCTCATATACATATATACTCTCTCTCACATACATATATACTCACTCTCATATACATATATACTCTCTCTCACATACATATATACTCTCTCTCACATACATATATACTCACTCTCACATACATATATACTCTCTCTCACATACATACATACTCTCTCTCACATACATACATACTCTCACACATACATACATACTCTCTCACACATGCATATATACTCTCTCTCACATACATATATACTCTCTCTCTCACATACATACATACTCTCTCTCACATACATATATACTCACTCTCATATACATATATACTCTCTCTCACATACATATATACTCTCTCTCACATACATACATACTCTCTCACACATACATACATACTCTCTTACACATACATACATACTCTCTTACACATACATATATACTCTCACACATACATATTCTCACTCTCACATACATATATTACCACTTCCACATAAAAATATTTAAGTATGTATGAAATAAAAAGTATAGTGGAAACGGAAGGCACTTACATGAAAAGGAAGTCACTTACATGAAATGGAAAGATTGTGATTGGCTCAGAAGCTGGCTGGTACCATAGATATAAACAACTACTAGATTCATTATTTGCCCTGTTAAGTTACGTCTGCACTGCTACCATAATATGTTATACAGACTCTTGTCCAGTTCCCACGCACCATGGAGAGGGAAGACCAGAGACATGTATTACAACAGGAAATTGGAGTAGTGCATAATATACTATCGCTGCCTAAAACAGGCAGTGTATTGTCCTCATCTCTTGAGGCCAGGTCAGTGCTGTATCATTCTGCGCTGTCTCACAGCGAGATGAGAGCGCTGGCATTAACGCTCGTGTAGCTAGCTACCTGAAGAATCCCCAGCAGGCCAGCTTGGACTTGCTCGGAGACAGTCTGCAGTCCTGCACGATGTTACACTCCACAACACTTTGGCAACTGACTCTCGGTCGAGGAAAAGGTATCAACTAACGTTAGCTTGCTACCAAGTTTAATCGCTGTGCAAACAGACCAATGAACCGTTATCATTTCGTAATCACGTAGTAATGCTAAAAGATAATCACACCACTTGCTAACGTTAGCTAACTAACCAACAAAAGCAAAACGGCCTTGGCTACTTAGATTTGCATTAAACAAGCTAACGTTAGAAAGTGATGTGATTATTTTTTTAGCATTAGCTAGTACATGATTACCAAATTATAACGGTTCACTTGTCTGTTTGCGCAGTGAATGAACTTAGTAGCAAGCTAACGTTAGTTGTTACCTTTTCCTCTGCCGAGAGTCCCCTGTAGCTTAGCTCAGTAGGCTAAGCTACAGGGCTGATGCTGGCCTCTCAAGAAGCACTGACTGTTTCAGGTGATGATCATATTTATGGATTGCCGGTTGGAGGCTAATAACTTTACTGGTCTGCCCCCTCCATGGTGCTCGGACGCTGGACAACAGCCTACCAGCCGTGGATATAAAAACGTAGATCTATGGCATCAGCTGCTGTGTAACGTTTCAGCGATACTAATATTGAAGAACTATGTAGGCTATGTAAAAAGAAACAATCATGCATTACTTTTTTTTAGTTGTGTGAAAGTGTCCACATTCTGGAATGAGTTAAATAGCCTGGCCACCGTCGGGCGGTCAAGATTCACGTAAACAAACGGTAGTGTATTGACGGATGCAGACTTCCTCCGGTAAAATTGACTGTAACTCGCTTAATTCGCAACTAATTTGAAACATTTTATAAACATGATAAATGTCTGCATAACACATGTTAACCTGAATTCCAAATTTCTCACAACATATACGTATTTGTAAAACGCCCTTTGAACTATTATGCTAAAGTTGTCAAAATGTTGTCAGAGCTAAGGATGATTTTATTGTTTAAAGCTGCTAGAAAGCAGTAGATGGTGGTTCTTAATTATTAGCTTGGTAGCTCTGATTATTATAACTGTATTAGGCCAGCTGCAGTCAGATCGCCGAGCTAACAAGGCGTCGTATGACATGGGTATCGGCTGGAAGACGTGCAAAATATTACATTTCCACGAAGGTGTGCTCACCGCATATACATAATATGACAATGAGCATAGTAGATTCTAATGTAAAACCACAAGTGTGCTTAGAGTGTAATGCTGTGTAAAATGCAATAAACGATGTACAATTAATACAATTCTGAATGTCTTTATTTAGCAAAAAAGAAATTACTTGCATGAAATGTACAAATGGATAATATAATTTGTTTTGGGAAGTAGTACAATTAAGTTCACAGTGCAACTGGTAGTAGCCCAGATAGCAAGGAAACATTGAATCAATGTTGAATTGATTAAGAGCTGAAAACGCCCCAAAACAAATAAGTGCTTCAATAGGCACAACATAGAACATACGTGGTCAGTCTTTCTTTAAGGCTTCACTGTCGGTTACAGTTCTGTTCCACTGTTGTTTGCATTTGTGACAAAACCAGCGGCCATTTGCAGCAGGTGCATGAGTCCAACACAACCAAGGTGGTTACACTTTAACATAACATAACATAAGGTATCACCTTAACATAACAGCTAACGTTAACGTTACCGTTAATGTTTATAGTTTGCTTCTGCAAAAATGGCAGATAATACCCACAACACAAGGCTGTTTATACGCAGATCGCGGCCGTGCAGATTTGCATAGGGCAACTGAGGATCTGTTTGTAATACAATTATCTATGGTACCGGCCAGCTTCTGAGCCAATCACAATCTTTCCATTTCATGTAAGTGACTTCCTTTTCATGTAAGTGCCTTCCGTTTCCACTATACTTTTTATTTCATACATACATAAATATTTTTATGTGGAAGTGGTAATATATGTATGTTAGAGTGAGAATATGTGTGTGTGAGAGTATATATGTATGTGTAAGAGAGTATGTATGTATGTGTGAGAGAGTATATATGTATGTGAGAGAGAGTATATATGTATGTGAGAGAGAGTATGTATGTATGTGTGAGAGAGTATGTATGTATGTGAGAGAGAGTATATATGTATATGAGAGTGAGTATATATGTATGTAAGAGAGAGTATATATGTATGTGTGAGAGAGTATGTATGTATGTGTGAGAGAGTATGTATGTATGTGAGAGAGAGTATATATGTATGTGAGAGAGAGTATATATGTATGTGAGAGAGAGTATATATGTATGTGAGAGAGAGTATATATGTATGTGTGAGAGAGTATATATGTATGTAAGAGAGAGTATATATGTATGTGTGAGAGTATGTATGTATGTGAGAGAGTATATATGTATGTATGAGAGAGTATGCATGTATGTGTGAGAGAGTATGTATGTATGTGAGAGAGAGTATATATGTATGTGAGAGAGAGTATATATGTATGTAAGAGAGAGTATATATGTATGTGTGAGAGAGTATGTATGTATGTGAGAGAGAGTATATATGTATGTATGAGAGAGTATGTATGTATGTGTGAGAGAGTATGTATGTATGTGAGAGAGAGTATATATGTATGTGAGAGAGAGTATATATGTATGTGTGAGAGAGTATGTATGTATGTGTGAGAGAGTATATATGTATGTGAGAGAGTATATATGTATGTGAGAGAGAGTATATATGTATGTGAGAGAGAGTATATATGTATGTGAGAGAGAGTATATATGTATGTGAGAGAGAGTATATATGTATGTGAGAGAGAGTATGAATTATGGCCTAAACGGCCCCTCATAGCATCATATAACATACACACACATTCACTGCCATGTTCAAGATATACCGTAATGTGCATCATATAACATATACACACTTGCACTGCCATGTTCAAGGTGTACCGTAATGTGCATTATATAACATACACACACATGCACTGCCATGTTCAAGGTGTACCGTAATGTGCATCAAATAACATACACACACATACACTGCCATGTTCAAGTTATACCGTAATGTGCATCATATAACATACACACACATGCACTGCCATGTTCAAGGTGTACCGTAATGTGCATCATATAGCATACACACACATGCACTGCCATGTTCAAGGTATACCGTAATGTGCATCATATAACATACACACACATGCACTGCCATGTTCAAGGTGTACCGTAATGTGCATCATATAACATACACACACATACACTGCCATGTTCAAGATATACAGTAATGTGCATCATATAACATACACACACATGTACTGCCATGTTCAAGGTATACCGTAATGTGCATTATATAACATACACACACATGCACTGCCATGTTCAAGATATACCGTAATGTGCATCATATAACATACACACACATGCACTGCCATGTTCAAGGTGTACCGTAATGTGCATTATATAACATACACACACATGCACTGCCATGTTCAAGGTGTACCATAATGTGCATCATATAACATACACACACATGCACTGCCATGTTTAAGGTGTACCGTAATGTGCATCATATAACATACACACACATGCACTGCCATGTTCAAGGTGTACCGTAATGTGCATCATATAACATACACACACATGCAAACACAGGTGCCAGCAGTTACACCTTCTATGTTTAATCATAAAATTGTTCTGCCAGAACCTCCAATCTGATCTCAGTTGACCATCAACACGTGTCTTATATATACGTATATGGCATCATGATTCAGTGTTGACTTTACCATTAGATGACCAGCTAAGGCCAGAATGGGCGTGTCCTGAAAAGTCACAGGTATGTGGCTGAGGGCTGCCATGCAGGAACTTTAAATGTAGTTGACCATCATTGTGTTGTGTCGTGGGTTCACACGGTGGGACCGGTCATTGGAACCGGTTGGGACACAAGAAACAACAGATTAAACGGTGATCTCTGCATTACTGCTCTCCGATTAAGCAGGAAACATTACCTCTGGCAAACTATTCCTTCAATAAATAATCTGTCAAATCCAAACATAGAAATTCCATCAAGAAAACTGTGTTTGTGATCAAGATGGACTCTGAAATAATGCAGGGATGACAGTGCGTTTTCCTGTGTTGCTTGTCGGTATGATTGATACACCCTCAGCTAACAGTATCTATATCTGTGCTCATCTCACAGGCAGACAGGCAGATAAATCCTGGCTTGTGCAAACCAGGAATGATGGAGAACCACTAAACCCTTACGATGAGTTTTCCCCAGCAAACATGGATCGTCCGGCCCACCACACCGTCCGGAAAGACGTGAGAAGTCCCTGGTTTCACCCATCAAAGGGGCGAGTTATACCACCACACTCAGTGTGGGTTCTACTTTAATAAAAGGTTCCTATCATCTTTGACAGGCAGGCATGACCTGTCGCTGTCACAAGCCTGGGGCACAATCATCAAATTCCCTCACCACCTTGTGTCTGTTTCTTAATCCTTTTTCACATTCTGTGGGGCTAATGCTCAAAATTGAGGCTAGCTGGTTATCATGCATTGAGTTCCAGGCTCAGTAAATTCTGTATTTTTACAGACGACATTTATATTAGCATGTCTAAGCCTATGAAACAGTTAAACTTCAAATGCTAATAATGGGTGTCCAAAAATTTGGCTTTTCTAAATTGAAAGACACAATCTGTGTCACACGTTAACTTAATTTAGGCAGTGCTAATGACTGAGTGCACTAGGTGTTATAGAACAAAAGGTGAAAGATATGGGACTATTCTAAAACAGAATTGCCGAGTTAAAATGTGCAGTGAAGAACAAATGATTTGCTCATACACAAAATGCGTTCCACAGAGATATATAAAGACACAATTACATAACTTGAAATCTGTTAAAATGCACTTTCCTGCACTTAATAGTCCTTTCTTTGGCTCTGTCAAATTTTCTGTGGCTCTCTCTTTAAGAAATATTGTAATTTGCATGCGAAGTCATGCCTTAAATAGAGGGAAACAAGGGGAAAACCATTACTGTAGAATGTTTTTTTTACCATTCCTGACTATAAACAAAATTAACATATTATTAGGGACAGACGTCCCCAGTTGTGAAGTGCTATTCAGAAGAAATGCAGTCGAAGGTTGTTTTATTTCAGTTAGAAAAGTGCCAGATATTGTCTGTGGCAATGTTTTCCCATTATGACATGCTGTTCCTAGAATGCTCTGTCACATCATACAATAAAGGTCTGAGGGTATGTTCATTTGACATTGTTTAATGGAATTCAGCAGACTTCATTGTATACGTCTAAATCAGCTGATGTGCAAAAAATTTTGCGGGATGAAAGGTATTTTTTAAACACTGTTCTCTGTCCCATATATAACAGCAGCTAAGCTTAGAGCTCTCACATGGCATTCTATCAACTATTCAAGTTATATTGTCCTTTATCAACTGTAAATCACGCCAACCGTATGAATGCATTGTTGTAGTCTAAGTTTTAAAAAAGTGTACGTCATCCTGGCTAAAATTGCCTTTGTCTTCAACATCTCATCATGAACCAAAGCACCGTTGTGTGTAATTATCATCTTGAACTCCTTCCACGCTGCTTTATCGGCCAGATACGCACCCTGTTCAGGCGGGGGTTCATCTAGGGAAGTCGATGAGCCTGCAGCGATGGAGGAGGTTATGAATATGACTCAATGTAGTTTGATGTCCCTCTTGTGGTGAACTCTTGAACTGCAGCATGATCTGATTGCCCAAGCAGGCTCAATGTGTGCTGCTTCAATGCTCGTCCAGACCTGTGAGATTCAATCAACACGTCCTTACCTTTAGCCAACAATTAAAAACATATTTTTTTCTTCACAAACAAAGTTGGAAAGGTTTAGCCATTTAAAAAACCTACACAACCTCAGTTATTTCGCATTTACTCATAAGTCAAAGTTAAAGACAGATCTTGATTGAATACTGGTCTTGGTCTTGATGAGAAAACTGCAGCTGTTCATCTGGTTTTCCATCCGGAATATGTCTAGGTTAGGGGCAACACTGGACAGCCCTGTGGCATCCAGGTGGAAGATCGGTTGTAGGACCAGCCGTTCCACCACTCCTGCCCCACATCTTTTAGTGATGCGGAATTGCAGCTAACCCTTTAGGATCCACTGCTTAGCGCTGCACGATCAAATGCAGTCTCTTTCTCGCCTTTTCTATGAAACGTGTAAGTAAACTTTGGTCGTCATAATCTCTCCCTTCTCCATAGGATGTGAACGGATCATCGTATTTGAGGAATATACAAGTATCTAGAATTTGAGAAAAGGACTAATTAATTTTATTTCAAGCAAAATTTTACTGTCTATATGTTTGTAACAATATTGTACTCAGTTAATACAGAATAATGCAGTTTATTAATTAATTTTACATATTGATGATGATTACCGTGGACCAACAGAAAATACTCTTAGGATTGCACAGCTGTAACTCAGTAAACAGACTTAGGGGAGGGGTGTTATTATAGGCTATAATAAATTATGTACGAAGTAATTTATTATATGTAAAAACCTAGATTACTCGGGGAAGAATAAAAACATATGTATCCACTTCCATTTGAAGGCAAATCGCATTACTTAGCAGGTTTGTTTCACTACTAGTAAGTACAGCATAGACATCAATAGCAATATAATAACGTTACATGGAGCTGGGTTGTTTCTCTACTAGTACGTACAGCAGCAATAGCAAATACGATAACGTTACATTGACATAGCTAGAGCTCACAAAGCTACTGTTTAGCAACAAGCCCTTATCTCCGGTTAGCTTAAATCGCATGCTACGAGATAAACACTGCATTATAAATAAGAATAACAAAGCTCGCAACGTTTATCCTTTATTCAATAATGAAAAATAATTTCAGCGCAACAATCAATCCTCATTGTAGCCTTTCAGTAAATGACGACTTCCGTGTTGTAAGTGGCGGAAACCAACTGATTCGAGCTCGTTCTGCAACAGGAAGCAATGTTAACTGAAGATGACGTACAATCACGCATCAAGATTTATTGCATAGCGCAGTTAAAACTGAAGCTAAAAATAACATAAACCCTTAAGTAGGTATGGATTGACCTCCGTTGAATATATCAAAAGTTACGCTTATTAAAGTCATTGCAAACACTGTGACTTCTTCTTCTTAGATATTTTATGGCGATTTGAATCCAACTTTAGGAGCTTTACCGCCACCTACCGAACTGGAGTATGGACCAGGGACCCAACCCACTAAACCCAACCAACCACATTAAACATCCTATAAAACAAATTAAACCACCCAACTACCACCAAGAATACATACAAATGGAAAATAAACTCTTACCTTACATTAATTAAACCAATACCAAAATCCTCTAAACCCTTTTACAAACACTGTGACCGTGTACTACTCGGACTTTATAATGAGTAACACTAGCGACCCGGAAGTTGCTAGCTGGCACTACGCTAACGCTAGGACTTTATAATGAGTAACACCAGCGACTCGGACGGTCTGACCCGGAAGTTGCTAGCTGGCACTACGCTAACGCTAGGACTTTATAATGAGTAACACCAGCGACTCGGACGGTCTGACCCGGAAGTTGCTAGCTGGCACTACGCTAACGCTAGCATTGTCCCAAGACATTACTGTAGACAAGAGATCTCAGCTCGCTGTTTGTACCAAAGGGATAATACATTTCGTTGGGACTGAATGCACTTGCATTCCCGGATAATGGGGGAAAGGTAAGCCTGGTGGATATGCTAGCGATGATTCGAAGTAACGAACCCTGTCATTGTATCTCGTTAGACGAGCTAACGTTGCAGATGTGCATCGCAGCCCGAACCCAGAGCCGCCAGTGCTGCCAGGTTATGGCGAGATAAACGCTACCTGGCGGAGGATGTCTCACTGACCGCTACCCGGCGGAGGATGTCTCACTGACCGCTACCCGGCGGAGGCTGTCTCACTGACCGCTACCCGGCGGAGGCTGTCTCGCTGAAACGCCGCTTCGCATTTTAGCTGCTTAACAGTAACGTTGAAACAGAATATCTGTGAACAAGCGAGCGTTAGTTTAATATTACACAGCAACGTATGAACATGTGTTGTCATGCTTAACGTTACGTTGGTTGAGTATTTAACGTTAATCGGCGTATATATATATATTAGCTAACGTACTGCAGGCAATAACTGGCCGTACTGTGTGTTAGTTAGCTGGCTTAGCGAGCTACCATCTAACCAGCAGTGTTTGTGATGACCTGTCGGCAGCTAACGGGAGATTCTGGGAGTGTTCGTTTGCTGCTTAACATGACTTCGTGCTGGTAAGGTGGTCTATGCCTGGTGGTGATTGTAGCTACTTTGCTATCTTAGCTACCAGATACAATCATGTGCTTATGGCTAAATAGCGGTCACTTTCATCCATTAACGTTGCACCATTACATCACCTGTAACTGCAGTTAGGCAGCTCCGTAAACCGCACCAGCAGCGATCGTCCTTATCTAATGCAAGCCGGGCAGGGAGGCTCCTGTAACTGCAGTTAGGCAGCTCCGCAACCCGCACCAGCAGCGATCGGCCTTATCTAATGCGAGCCGGGCAGGGAGGCTCCTGTAACTGCAGTTAGGCAGCTCCGCAACCCGCACCAGCAGCAATCGTCCTTATCTAATGCAAGCCGGGCAGGGAGGCTCGTGTGGCTGGAGGCAGCGGTAGGATGGGCGGTGTCTTGGATCGCACTGAATAATTAGTCGCTAGTTATTATCTATGATGTTAAATGTTTAATCTGCTAAAGTAACGTTAGTCTGCTATTTAACTGATATAAATGGACTTGGGATTCAATTGTGGTTTTGTTTGAGAAATGGCACAATATCAAAAATGGGACCCCACCCCTTTTTCCTTTTTCTTCAAACGGATGACAGGCGAGCTCAGTCGCTTTTCTAACCAAATGCCTCGATGCCCTATAGACTGCGTTGGCTAACGTTGCTTTATTTGTCAAAACCATACGGTCATCAATGGATCAGTAATTGCATTAGCTATGAGGTGAATATATATTTTTTTTATCCGTCGCTGATGTTAACATACTGGTGTGCTGTAGTTAGATTACCAGATATTTAGATAGATGTGCTACGACGGGTTGCTTGGTAAGCAGCGTTAGTTGGCAAGCTTGCAGCCTATGTTGTTGACACTTAAACACCTCGGTATCGATGCGTACTAATGTCGTGGCTCTACGGGGTTCAAAGTGATCACTGGAGGTTTTTCAGCTTCTAGTAAAACAGAAGGAAATTAATTTCGTTATATGATTAGGAGCCTTGTGATTTGGCCATCGACAAGTTCTGCAGTACTCCCCTGCTAACAGTATTGCCCATGAAATTCAGTTTTCATTATTGACCAGTGGAGTAACAGGCAGTCTAAGCTATTGGTTTCTTTGTGTGCGTGTGTGTGTGCGCGCGCGCGCGTATGTGCGCGCAAGATTCATTCTCCCATAGGTCACCTATGTCTGAAGCAGAACTTGGTAGTTCTCAGGGATGCCAAGATCGATTTGTGTCCTCCATTAAAGATTCATTAAAAGCTTCCTTTCTCTGTGGGCTTGACATGTTCAATGGAAATCTGTTATAATAATGTTCGCTTTAATCGTTTGGTGAAAGTTTATAGATATTTTATCAATAATAAATTGTCTAGAATCAGAGCCTTACAAAATATTGTGGCACAATGCAAGTGAGCCTTATACAAGACAGTTCACACAGATGCGCTTTTTATATTTATTATTAAATGTATATTATTATTCTTGCTTTTGCAGCATGTTATGGCTTTTCTGCTCATGGTTTCCTTCACATTGCTAGCAAGTCAAAGGGTATATAAAAATGTATATTATTTATTGAATATTTTTTAACTTCTGCACTTGCTCTCATTGACTAAATTATGGACTGGACAGATAAAGAGCGGGCTTGTAATTCCTGAAACTGGATAGAATGGTTGCTGCCACTAAACCATTTGTAGAAAATGAAGGTTTTGAAGGCATATATATTTGAAAAAATATTGGACTGCTGCTCTAAATATCATGATATGAAGGCAGTAGGTATGTCTGCCACAAGAGGGCAGCAGCATGGAGATGAACACTACTCTGACAGCGTTGTTGTTCGGTTTAAACCTTAAACCAGGGGCCTGTTTCACGAAGCAGGATTACTGAGTTAGCTGGATAACTGCACTGAGTAAAACCCAGAACCCTCCCAAATCTGAAACATGGACTCTGATTCGGACACGGTGCACAGTACGCAGGAGACAGAGCGTAGTAGATCGGGCTCTGATTCGGACACAGTGCACAGTACGCAGGAGACAGGGCGCAGTAGATCGGGCTCTGATTCAGACGCAGTGCACGGTACGCAGGAGACAGGGCGCAGTAGACGGGACTCTGATTCGGACACAGTGCACAGTACGCAGGAGACAGGGCGCAGTAGATCGGGCTCTGATTCAGACGCAGTGCACGGTACGCAGGAGACAGGGCGCAGTAGACGGGACTCTGATTCGGACACAGTGCACAGTACGCAGGAGACAGGGCGCAGTAGATCGGGCTCTGATTCAGACGCAGTGCACAGTACGCAGGAGACAGGGCGCAGTAGACGGGACTCTGATTCGGACACAGTGCACAGTACGCAGGAGGCAGGGCGCAGTAGACGGGGCTCTGATTCAGACGCAGTGCACAGTACGCAGGAGACAGGGCGCAGTAGACGGGACTCTGATTCGGACACAGTGCACAGTACGCAGGAGGCAGGGCGCAGTAGACGGGGCTCTGATTCGGACAGCCCAGGTCTTAACCGAAAAGGGCCGATGTGGGTGCAGGTTTTTGTTTTAGCCCGGCACTACAACACCTGATTTGACTAATTAACTAAACCATAGTCTTCAATGAAGGCCTGCCTTCATACCATTGGACACCCCTGCTTCAGAGATGAAACTGCCATCAGATATTTTAGAAACCTCAACCAGCCAGTTTAATTGCATCTTTATTATTATTTTGACATTTTTGAGCATTTAGCAGACTCCGACCGCTGACCTTATTTTTTGCATACACTGCATTTACACTGGTGGATATATTCTAAAGTGTTTCAGGTTCAGTGGCTTACTTAAGTGCAATGCCCAGGAATCAAACCTGAAACCTCTAAGCTACAAACCCAGTTCCCTATCCACTGAACTACACTGCCACCCTGTAACATAGCAACCCTTCCTGCTCGTGGTCCCCTTGTTATAAGGTGAGTGATTCCCCCACTAGAGGCCTGCTCTAACCCTTTGCCTGTCTCCCTGTTTGCCTGCAGAACAGCCGTGCTGTGAGCGGGGTGAGATGGAGAAGTGGGGCAGGGTGTGGGGCGTGGCGGGGCGGTGCCTGCTGGCCGTGGGCTCATGGTCCTGGGGCGTATGCCGGGTGTGCCTGATGGCGCTCATACTGACCTTCCACCTGCAGGGCGGCGCTCTTCTCCTGGGGCTCATCCTGGTGTCGGCGGCCGGGATACTGTACAAGTTCCAGGACGTTCTGCTCTACTTCCCCGAGCAGCCCCCGTCGTCCCGCCTCTATGTCCCCATGCCCACGGGCATCCCGCACGAGAACGTCTTCATCCGCGCCAAAGACGGCGTGCGCCTCAACCTGCTGCTACTGCGCCACGCCGGCGAGGGCCCCACCCCCGGCTCCGCCCCCACCCTCATCTATTTCCACGGCAACGCCGGCAACATCGGGCACCGCGTGCCCAACGCGCTGCTCATGCTGGTGAACCTGAAGGCCAACGTGGCTCTGCTGGACTACCGGGGCTACGGCAAGAGCGAGGGGGAGCCAAGCGAAGAGGGCCTTCAGCTGGACGCCCAGGCCGCCCTGGACTACGTGGCCACGCGGCCCGACCTGGACCACAGCCGCGTGGTGCTGTTCGGCCGCTCGCTGGGCGGCGCCGTGGCATTGCGGCTGGCCTCGGAGAACCCGCACCGCGTGGCGGCGGTGGTCCTGGAGAACACCTTCCTCAGCATCCCGCACATGGCCGCCACGCTATTCTCCTTCCTGCCCATGAGGCTCCTCCCACTCTGGTGCTACAAGAACAAGTTCCTGTCATACCGCCACGTGGCGCAGTGCCGCGTGCCCTCGCTCTTCATCTCGGGCCTGTCGGACCAGCTCATCCCGCCCGTCATGATGAAGCAGCTGTATGAGCTCTCGCCGTCGCGGACTAAGCGCATCGCCATCTTCTCCGACGGCACGCACAACGACACCTGGCAGTGCCAGGGCTACTTCACCGCCCTCGAGCTGTTCATCAAGAACCTGACAAAGAGCCACGCCGACGAGGACGCTCCCCAGGGCGGAGCCAGCATCACCGTCATTTAAACGCGGCCGCCGAACCCGTCCTAGCCAGCAGGAGGCGACAAACGAACAGAATGTACCATTTATTAATGAATTATTTTCTCTGTTTGATTTTGTGTAGGTTTACATGTGTAATCGCATCAAAAAAACAAAATGCTGGGGAGGTGGGCGCGGTTGAGCTGCCCTTACCAGTCACTTTATCTCAAAGAGCTATGAGTGCATGGTTATTAAATATGTTAAGCTTTGGGTGGCCTGTGTGCACGTCACAAAGCTCATGTAAACTGTACTGCACTTCATCTGAAAGCCTGGGAAAGGAGTCTGTTTGCCTGCCATAGGAACGGAAGCAAAAGGTTTCGGTTCAACGCAGTCCTATTCAGTGATGTCATTCAGTACCGGAGATGGGGATTAAGGAGAGGAAACAGGAACCAGCTTACCTCTGTTTCAGCCCGGTGGTCATGAACCCTCCTACACCATCTGACGGGCTCTGTGCCCCCTGCGTTGATGTGGTCCTCTGGTCCTGTTTCACGGGGCTGGCGGTGATGTGGCCGTAAAATCTGCACACGCTCGACAGTCTCATATAGCCTCTACTGTAAATCAGACTCTTGTGTTGAGCGAGCTCACAAAGCGGGCAAACGAAGAGCGCGGAGATGTTTATTACAGTATTAAAAAGAGAAGTGACTAATATTCTTATGTTAATGAATAAAACACCCCTGGCATTCCTTTATAATGCCGTAATCTGTGGCCAGTTAGTAATGTTAATTTATTTTTATTTTTTTCTTTATTTTTTTAAACAGCGTCGCCTTACGTGCTTCTTGAAATAGCTTGACCTTGCTGAAATGAAGTTTGAGGCCTAAATAACCGAGCTAATTAAATGTCTGCATGTCTTCCAGGGGAGTACAACCATAATACAAACGTACTAGATGACACATTTCTTGCAGTCGATATTTTGGTTGGATATTTCTGATGGCACTACCTACCTTTTGAGGTTAAGCTCAGTTAATGGTATAACAATTTAAACAGATCTTAAGACATCAACACAGAAAGCTGCAGTCACAAACACCGGATGAATCTGTAGCACTTCTTCAGCCCGTCACAAATCCTTCCGTTACACACAGACACACAAATGAAAATAAGCATGACAACTGACCAACTAACCAAGCAGCAGATCTCAAAATCAAATGAATATTTCTGTACATTCTCCATTGCCTCTGTACAGTTGGCTCCGCCCGGGTAACCTAGACTGATAAGGTTACACGGCACTATTAATCGATACACATAGCTTAGAAATATACGTGCAAGGAAGGTGTGCTGTTAAAAATAATCATTTAAAATATGCAGCAGTATAAAATATATCTTTCCCTGTTCCTTCGAGAGGGAATATGCAGTCGTACAGTAATGAAGCCCAGGATTCTTTCATTGTTGTCCTTAACTATATCTCATAGCACAGTGTGAATTTAATGTTTTTCTCTTCTCATAGACCAGGGATGGGCAACTCCAGGCCTCACGGGCCGGTGTGTACGCAGGTTTAACTCCAGGCCTCGCGGGCCGGTGTGTACGCAGGTTTAACTCCAGGCCTCGCGGGCCGGTGTGTACGCAGGTTTAACTCCAGGCCTCGCGGGCCGGTGTGTACGCAGGTTTAACTCCAGGCCTCGCGGGCCGGTGTGTACGCAGGTTTAACTCCAGGCCTCGCGGGCCGGTGTGTACGCAGGTTTAACTCCAGGCCTCGCGGGCCGGTGTGTACGCAGGTTTAACTCCAGGCCTCGCGGGCCGGTGTGTACGCAGGTTTAACTCCAGGCCGGTGTGTACGCAGGTTTAACTCCAGGCCGGTGTGTACGCAGGTTTAACTCCAGGCCGGTGTGTACGCAGGTTTAACTCCAGGCCGGGGTATATGCAGGTTTTTGCTGCCTTCAGTCACCCTGGCTCAATCACTCGATTCACTCCTAAATTAGACCACAATAAAAGGCTATAATACACGCATACATACCGGCACAAGAACATTCATCAGCTGCTGTGTATCTCGCGGAATGTAGCTAAAATATCACATCATGTAAATGATGGGGCTAATTAAATAATTGGTGACTGCTGGCAACAAAACCGGCCCGCGAGGCCTGGAGTTGCCCATTCTTGCCATAGACAGTTTGCTGAGTTCGGCCATCAAACGTAATGAATGAATATGTTTTCTTTGCGCTGGGGGGGGCAAGGCAGGGCGGTGGTACATGCATTTATCTGTCATTTAATATTCTAGGCAAATGTTGATTGAATCCAAGGGTTTTTGTCCTCCATATTTTATCACTTGTAAAAATACATTAGTTATATTGTGTGTCGGGGCGGGGGCTAATGGAATCTTAACTGGGGCTTAAGATGGCTGTATGAGAATATGGGGGTGTGGCAGTATATGTAGGCTTAGAGAGGACACAGGTGTTGGTATTTGTGAGCTTAGAGAGGACACAGGTGTTGGTATTTGTGAGCTTAGAGAGGACACAGGTGTTGGTATTTGTGAGCTTAGAGAGGACACAGGTGTTGGTTTCTGTGAGCTTAGAGAGGATACACATGTGTTGGTATCTGAGCTTAGAGAGGACACAGGTGTGTTAGTACCTGTGAGCTTAGTGGACACAGGTGTGTTAGTATCTGTGAGCTTAGAGAGGACACAGCTGTGTTAGTATCTGTGAGCTTAGAGAGGACACAGGTGTGGCAGTATCTCTGAGCTTACAGAGGACACAGCTGTGTTAGTATCTGTGAGCTTAGAGAGGACACAGGTGTGTTAGTATCTGTGAGCTTAGAGAGGATACACATGTGTTGGTATCTGTGAGCTTAGAGAGGATACACATGTGTTGGTATCTGTGAGCTTAGAGAGGACACAGGTGTGTTAGTACCTGTGAGCTTAGTCGACACAGCTGTGTTAGTATCTGTGAGCTTAGAGAGGACACAGGTGTGGCAGTATCTCTGAGCTTACAGAGGACACAGCTGTGTTAGTATCTGTGAGCTTAGAGAGGACACAGCTGTGTTAGTATCTGTGAGCTTAGAGAGGACACAGGTGTGTTAGTATCTGTGAGCTTAGAGTGGACACAGGTGTGTTAGTATCTGTGAGCTTAAAGAGGACACATGTGTGTTGGTATCTGTGAGCTTAGAGAGGACACAGGTGTGTTAGTATCTGTGAGCCTAGAAAGGACATGTGTGGCAGTATCTCTGAGCATGCAGAGGACAGGTACAGGTGTGTTAGTATCTTAAGGACACTGCACACTGGCCTGTTTCTTAAGCGGTTCAGCTCAAATGCGTTTTTAATTTCTGCTTTTATTTGGCTGCTCTGCGGCTGTGTTAACCTGTTTTGGTTGTTTTAAGGGTTCTTGGCCTAAGTGACCACAGGCTCATTGATTTAAATGCACTGAAGCAACTCTAATATGTTTCTAACTAGAATGTGTTCATTCCTGCTAAAAATATAAACACACATTGCACAAAATGGGCTTGGTAATGGATCGATTTTTTATTATTAATTTTATTGTTCCTGTTTTTTTTTTAAAAATTTTTTTAAAATAATTGGTAAATCATAACATAGCCACATTACAAATGGCCTAAATAATAATGGTATTTTTAAAGATGATTTTATTTAAGGATTTTTTTATTGTTATGTTGAAGCCTTTGACATTGGTCGGGTTGATGACGAATGGACCGGATTTGAGTGGGTTGAGTCTGTCTGAGGCTGTTAAGTTTCTGTATTGATGGGTTTGAATTAGCACTGGGCGATATACCGCAAGGACAATTATGGAATGCAATAACGGCCGTCGCCACCGTGTGGGGGTATTGCCTTACTTTTCGCCCGTTCTCTTTAAATGTGCCTGATGAAGTCGTAAACATCCAGACTTCACAGGCCACATCAAATGCTCCCAGAAAAAACATCACCACTGATATCTACTGGGTGTTCATAAGACAGCCAATCAGCAGCAAGTTCGTACAGCTTCCATTGTGATCACGTGATGTGTTTTTGTCAATCACATGGAAACTGCAACACCTTGCTGCTGATTGGCCCTCTTATCTACAATAGATAACAGTGGTGATGTTTTTCCCTGGAAGCTTTCACAGCCTCTGAAGTCTGGGGCAGCGTCCGGATCTGAAATGTATCCTTTCTTCCTGTCGCTCCCTTCCCTTGCTTCAAAGGGGGAATCCCCAAAATGCCAGGATGAAATATGGCAGCCACACCAAGTGTGATTCGGATCCAGTTTAAGAAAGGGGAGGGAGTAACTATATTCCCTCACTCCCTCGTTTATCCTCCCTTCCACCAAGGGTATAAAATGCAAGCTTCCAGCAAGAAGGGAATCCCACAATGCAATGCTCCACATGGAAAAAGTGGGCGGTCACCACAGAACTATGTGGCGGTCACATTTCAACTCTACTCTTCCGAAATGTTGCGAGGGCGGTTCGGTTCCATTTTTGTTTTTCTCATCAATCCTCCCTTGCAGAGCACCTTTTAAGTTTGCTTGCTGCACGTAGCAAATTATTCCACAAGATGGCTCTCTCGAGGGAAGACGGCAAGGGAAGGGAGCGTGTTAAATAGAGAGCTCCCTCGAGGGAAGACAGCAAGGGAAGGGAGCGTGTTAAATAGAGAGCTCCCTCGAGGGAAGACAGCAAGGGAAGGGAGCGTGTTAAATAGAGAGCTCCCTCGAGGGAAGACAGCAAGGGAAGGGAGCGTGTTAAATAGAGAGCTCCCTCGAGGGAAGACAGCAAGGGAAGGGAGCGTGTTAAATAGAGAGCTCCCTCGAGGGAAGACAGCAAGGGAAGGGAGTGTGTTAAATAGAGAGCTCCCTCGAGGGAAGACAGCAAGGGAAGGGAGCGTGTTAAATAGAGAGCTCCCTCGAGGGAAGACAGCAAGGGAAGGGAGCGTGTTAAATAGAGAGCTCCCTCGAGGGAAGACAGCAAGGGAAGGGAGCGTGTTAAATAGAGAGCTCCCTCGAGGGAAGACAGCAAGGGAAGGGAGTGTGTTAAATTGATTTGAATGCAGCCCCGGTTGTTTACTGCCGCGTCAGATATAATTAAAGAAATAAGGCGAAAAGAAAGGCAATACCCCACACGGTGGCGACGGCCGTTATTGCATTCGATAATTATCATTGCAGTGTATCAGCCAGACCGAGTTTGTCGTGTACCGTTGTGTAATGTGAACTAACCATGGCATTTCACCACACTGTCGCATAGCTGCGTGAGGTTTTTCTACATTGAAAAAAAAAAAAAATGATAATAAAAAAATCTTTTTTAAATACACAATCACACTTTATATTTTCTGAACTGTTACATGCAATAAACAGAATGAAAAGGTCTGAGGTTCTGCTTGTCTGTCTGTGCTGGATGAAAACGGCCGTTTTGTTTCTCACACGGTCCTGTTACAACAGTCTGTGGGCCTCAGTGTGCAGCGGTGCTCGGGTCATAACCACACATTTTCACTGGAATTTAAGGTCTTTCCAGAATCCTCAGCGCCTTGTTCTTACGCCTTTCTGTTTTTTTACCTTGTGACGTAAATCCATGGCAAGTTAGAAGTACTGTTAAACTTTGCTTATATTTTCACTTTTGCTATAGTATTTTTAAAATGGCTTTCACTTCTATGAGTCTGAGTAAATGTCCACCATTATTAAATTTGAAGTGTTACTTTTGACCCTCAGAAGCTGGTCACGCTGTCTCCTGTTTCACCTTCTGCTTTCTGTGGTCTCGTGTCTGGATCTGAAATAAGCCACATTAAACATCCCCGGTCTTCCCTTTTACAAATTTAGAGTTCCACTCTAGTCTGCATAAAACGCATTGTGTTTGTGGACCAGAGAAAACGAACTGGCCTCGCAGTAATCTGTTCTTCAACAGCACTTCCGTTTCCTAACAGAAAGTTCTGTGTGTATGTGTGTGTGTGTCTATGTGTGTGTGTGTGTGTGTGTGTGTATGTGTATGTGTGTATGTGTATGTGTGTATATGTATGTGTGTGTGTGTGTGTTGTGTGTGTGTGTGTGTGTGTGTGTATATGTATGTGTGTATATGTATGTGTGTGTGTGTGTGTGTGTGTGTGTGTGTTGTGTGTGTATATGTATGTGTGTATATGTATGTGTGTGTGTGTGTATGTGTATGTGTGTATATGTATGTGTGTGTGTGTGTGTGTGTGTGTGTTGTGTGTGTGTTGTGTGTGTGTGTATATGTATGTGTGTGTGTATATGTGTATATGTATGTGTGTATATGTATGTGTGTATATGTGTGTGTGTGTGTGTGTGTGTATATGTGTATATGTATGTGTGTATATGTATGTGTGTGTGTATATGTGTATATGTATGTGTGTATATGTATGTGTGTGTGTATATGTGTATATGTATGTGTGTATATGTGTGTGTGTGTGTGTGTGTGTGTGTATATGTGTATATGTATGTGTGTGTATATGTATGTGTGTGTGTGTGTGTGTGTGTGTGTGTGTGTGTATATGTATGTGTGTGTGTGTGTGTGTGTGTGTGTGTGTGTTGTGTGTGTGTGTACGGAGATGCAGGAGTATGTGTGGCGTCTGTGCTTTTGCCTGACTGATAAAGCAGCCGGTAGATGCAGGAAGTGATGTGCACAGCTGGAGCGAGGGCAGTCCCTTCTGCACGCCGATGCACGCGCCCAGAACGCAGTCCGATTCGGCAGCCTCTGAGCGCGGGACGGGTTTTGTCCAGGGTTCGAAACGCACTGATGCGGATGGCGTCGGGGTTTCCTGGCGCGGGCCCCGGGGCCCGGGAGGGGCAGCGGCTCTCCCACGCCCTCTTGGCCCTCACACTGCTGGCCATCGCCTCGTCCTCGTTCTCCGCCCTCTCGCTCTACCACACACTGGCGCTGAAGGCAGAGGTGGCCGCCCTGCGTACTGAGGTCCTCCGGAGGCGAGAGGAGCAGCGCAGCGCCCCGGCCGTCCTGTCCCGGGACGGGGGAGAGGTGAGAAACGACACCCCTCCTGGGGAACCCCCAAATCCAAAGGTCCTGTTTATAACACTTAATACATCTTAATGCACAGCCGCGCTGTGGAATGTAGCCTGTAGTTTAAAATGCGTGACAAACTGAAGTCTACAGAAGGGTGTGGTGACTACCCATGATTCACAGGGCCTGCGCTCGAGTGGTGAAGCAGATGGCCCCGGAGAGATCCCTGTAAACCCACAGCGTGGTGCTCTGGCCATCCAGAAGAGAAGTGCTGAGCAGGAAGCTGTCAAAACAGGCAAGTGTAGGATCGTCACACGTTCCTGTAATCTGACACGGGCTGGCAGTAAACCAGTTACCCCAGTTACCCCCGTTACCCCTGGGCCTATGACTAATCGAATATAAACAAGTATGATTCATGATTAGATGTATGAAGAATTGATCTGAATAAATTTTTCTTTCATTTATTTTTGTAACCTACGCATCTGCATTATACATCTCAGGATTATATGAAGAGTGCACACTAATCTTTAAGAACTTTTGATTAATTGATCAAACAGTGTTCTGATTTCTTAACTTTCACTGAAAGACTGTAATCCGTTCAACCAACACCAAATTTTTACGTGAGAAGACTGTGCTGGGTTTGTATCGTCTTGATTATTAACATAAACACTCAGCAAGCCTTGTGGGTGTGAAATGCATTTCCTCTTAAACCGTTTTTCTCTGAAATGTGGCTCACAGTTTTAACACCAAGGCAACGAGAGAAGCTTGCGCTGTGCTTCTTTAACCCTGTGTGGCCAGGACAGGATTCCCATCACTTTCAGTGCGCCAGTACTGTTAGCAGCACACAACAACAGGACACGGACACGACTGTCAGGAAAACGTACATACGTGTGCACTTGGTAGTATGTTCTACTGAGGATACTGGTGAAAACACGCAGTTAAATGAGTGCACAGTAGAAACACAATTGGCAAGATGTGCCTGTGTGTGTGTGTGTGTGTGTGTGTGTGTGTGTGTGTGTGTGTGTGTGTGTGTGTGTGTGTGTGTGTGTGTGTGTGTGTGTGTGTGTTCGTGTGCGTGTGCGGGGTATGTATGTGTGTTTGTGTATTTGTGCGTGCGTGTGCGCGCGGGGTATGTGTGTGTGGTGTGGGTGTGTGTTTGTATTTTTGTGTGTGTTTGCTCTTAAGTTTTGCTGCAAAGTGCTTTCAATTTCAAAAGAGTCAAACCACAATTTCTTGTCATATTTTTAGCTGAATATGTAGAGAATATACTTGCTGGTGACTAACATTTATACACAAACACCTCATCGCCGCTGTCTTCCTCAAAACACAAATGTCAGTATTGCACGGACTTGTGAACTGAAGCACTCCTGCATGTGTGACCGCTTCAGTGCATACTGCATACTGCATGCTGCATGCTGCATTCTTCAGTCCCCTGCAGCCAGTCATGCGATCCTGCATCTGTGGAACGCTGGCTTTGAAAAGATTGGGCTTCATGCAACAACAATTCTACAAACAACTTTGCTCTTAAGACTTTCTTTAATATATTTTTATGAACATTCTGGCTTTCACCAATGTTTTCTTACTTGGGTAGAACAGGAAAAAATAATAAAAAGCATTATAGTTAAGCACGTGAGCATAATATGATGCTGACGCTCGATTGAGCAAGGACGTTCCATTTGCCTAATTCATGTTGCCTTGATTCCTCCGTCCTCATATCGGATCCTTTCCTCACATCCTCCGTTGGGCGGAGCTGAGGAGCGAGGAAAGGACATGAGGAAAGGATGCAAGGAGTGATAAGCAATTGGAATGAACCCAATCTTACCATCTCATCATCCTCCAAGTCAACTCTCTGTATAAAGCCCTCACCCCACCTCAGCTGATGTGTGTTGAGTATTCTAGAGTAACATGACTCCTGTGTTTTAACCAGGCTTTTGAGAACATTAGCAGGTACTGCACTCTCTACATACAACCCTTTATTACGGCTGTCACCGCTATTATGACACATTGTGTGTATTTACATGTGCCTGCATGTAGTGAAACCTGAACTGGCTGAAACCGCTGTGCATTGGGAGTTTCTCCCTCTGTGATACGATGCTGACCTGATACTGCGTCCTGTGCAGGCTTTAACCTTTGACCTTTGACCTTTGACCTGTCCTGTGCAGTGTTGCAGCCGTGTTTGCAGATGATGGCAAATGGCAAGAGAAGCCTCACTCAGAAAGGTACAGTGAACTAGCCCTCATCCAGCCATGTTGTGATCCACAAAATGAATCCCTGAGCCGCCCATAAAAACAACACATAATCCCAATCAATCAATACTTTATTTAAACCTCATTATTTAAACCTCACAAAGAAACTCGTTAATCAGCAGGCTGGGGTCTCCCTAGGTGCATTGTGGGAGACGGGGAGAGGGAGAGTAGTGAGCTTGGCACAGACACATGTCCACAGCACTTAATTATGTTCATTTGTTTCTTGTATGCGTTATCTCATTACTATTATACTGTCATATACCACTTCCTGAAATACTGATACTGCCCATGCTAAGTAACTGCACCCATGAAAACGGGAATTAATAGGGTGCTGTTTCTTTAAGAAGAGAGGCCGTGCCTCGTTGCCATTGGTCGCCTGCAGTAGTGGGGTGTGGTTCTGTTCTGTTCTGGTCAAAGTGTTTGACCCTTTGCCGTTGTTTGCCCTTGGTTGGTGGGGTGTGTCTCAGTGTTTGTTTCAGACGTGCACACGGTCATACCCTGGCAGACCGGTCTCAAACGCGGTTCTGCCCTGGAGCAGGACAGTGACACCATCTTGGTCAATGAGGAGGGTTTCTACTTTGTGTACGGTCAGGTGCGGTTCATTCACGGTCACGTTCACAGTTACTTTCCTTAAATATACGCGACCGTTCAAAAGTTTGGAATCACTGAGACATTTTTGTGTTTTTGAAATAAATTTACACTTTTAGGTAGCATTAAATTGATCAAAAAATACAGTCAAGACATAATGTTACAAACTACTAATTCAATTTCATTTTATTTCTACTTTAGCAAGACATTATATAGCTTCATTAAACAGGCACAATTGTTTTCAGCTTGGCTTAATATAATGGGAATGGTTTCTGTTGTACCTGCTTTCTAGTCTGATAGGTAACTCTTCGAATGAGAATGCAATGGCGATTACAGACACATTTTTGAACAGGATTATTTCACAAATTAATAGGATACATTCTATTCAAAGTTTCAAACCTCTGTAACGCCTGTGTTGTAAATATTTACTGGACAAGCTCTGTTGAAAATGGGGCTTTGCAATCACATGTAAAGATTGAATTAAAAAAGTTATTTCAGATTGAATAAAAATAAAACTGTTATTTTGAATAGGAATAGTAATTTGTAACATTAGTAATGTTGTGCTAACCTTTAGTAATTATGCTAATGTGCTAATTTGGTACTAGAGAAACCACTCCCATTGTAGTAAGCGAGGCTGAAAACAATTGTGCCCTTTTAATTAAGCTATATAATGTCTATCTTTGAGTTGCTGAAGTAGAAATAGAATGAAATAGAATTAGTAGTTTGTAATTTTATCAATGTCTTGACTGTATTTTTTGGTCAATGCAATGCTACCTTGGTGAATAAAAGTATCGATTTCTTTCAAAAATTCCTTAGTGATTCCAAACTTTTTAACAGTAGTGTAATCTTCTCTTGCCTTGGACTGGGTCACGACCATATATGCATTGTTATTATGATTATTATAACCATTATTATGATTTAATAGGTTTACTACATGGATAAAACGTTTGCCATGGGACACGTCATCGTCCGAAGAAAAAAGAATGTTGTGGGCGACGAACTGCAGGATGTGACTTTATTCCGCTGCATTCAGAACATGGACTTGCAGTTCCCTTATAACACGTGCTATACAGCAGGTAGGGCCCCACATTTTCTCTTAGACTAAGCTTAAAGCAGAGGCTTGCTCTATAACTAAAGCAGAGGCTTACTCTATAATCTAACTAAACCAGAGGCTTACTCTATAATCTATCTAAACCAGAGGCTTACTCTATAACTAAAGCAGAGGCTTACTCTATAATCTAACTAAACCAGAGGCTTACTCTATAATCTATCTAAACCAGAGGCTTACTCTATAATCTAACTAAACCAGAGGTTTACTCTATAATCCTAGTCTAGGACTAAAACCATTTCCTTAATGACAATATCCACTGGGGAAAAAAAAACTTAGTCTTCGACTAGGCTTAATCATTGTGTGGGAATCCAGCAATTTAAGTCTACTAAAGCAGAGGCTTACTCTTAAGATAAACTTAAAGCAAAGGCTTAATCCTAAAGTAATCTTAAAGCTGAGATGGTTTTAGTCTGCTTAGTCTGTGGAAAGAGGGTCACATAACCTCTGAGGGGTGAGCTAATTCTCTCACTCTGTGGTGTTTCAGGCGTGGTGAAACTGGAGGCGGGAGATCGAGTGGAGCTCCTGATTCCTCGGAAAACCGCCGAAATCTCCCTCGACGGGGACTCCACCTTCTTTGGCGCTGTCAAACTGGTGTGACCGGTTACCCTGACAACCAGCACCACACTGCTGGTGAAAGTGTGTGTGTGGGGAGGGTGTTGCCAGTGCAGGAGAACCAGAGCCTATGCACTATGCAGCCCGGAGGCTGGAACAGGATTCTGAGCTCTAACTGCCGCTCACGATATGAACAGGAAGTCCCATGTATTACACAGGAAGCTGCTGGCTGGGTTGGGTGTGGTGACGATCTCTATCGGCGGAGAGGTGTTGGTGGTTTCAAAGAAAGCAATTCACGGTGAACAGAATATAAAGTGTGTCTGCCAGGTCCATTTTAATTTGATTAAAAAAATATATATATTATTATTGATCAAACATTTCCATCGTCAACCTAGCCTTCCTACAAGCTGAACTTTATTTCTGGATGGATCCTGGGCTGGTTGTATGTTTCCCGCTCTTCTTTAACCCAACGCCCATTTTTCCTCTGCACTCTTCAGTGTCACATTCTCACCGTCTTTACACACCCTGGGACCCATAAGAGAAGACACGTTATTACCAGCAGCTGATGACAGAACATGCCAGTCAGTCTACTGTAGTGTTACTGCATATAACATTATACTGCATGTTATAATGTGTGGGGTTCAACGGATGGGTTGTCACTTGTATATTGGTTGTTTTCTGATGTCTCTGGAAATGATAATGTCAGTATTTTTGTAAGTATGCATACACATATAGCTCATGTTCTACTATATTCTCTTTATTAGGAGTACAAGGCTGTACACAGGTCCACAGATGCAGTTGCGAGGTTTTGGCCAGTAGGTGGAAGCAGTGATCTGCTATTCCTTACTGCAGTCGTGAGCAGTGTCCTGGAGGATTGTAGGACTCAGTTTGGCGGATGGTAGAATAATGGCGGTTTAAAAATGGAACTGAAAATAAATATATTTTAATGATTTTAAAAGTAATGGATAATTTGAGATGATGAAAATAAGCTTATATCTTTCCGGAAGCTCTTTTAACGTTTGAGAGTTTTTCGAATTGCTCAGTTTCTGTATTATGTAAATGTGAAGATGGCCACTGGGTGGTGCTAGAGAGCACAAGCACTGGACGGCATTGGAAAGCACAAATTCTTCTGTCTGCTGGTATGGATATGTGGAGATGCTGGCACGTAGCTGGAAGGAAGTGGAGACCGCAGGAGCTGCTGGATACGCACACGGGGCCTGAAAATAAAATGCCATCCCTCACAGTGCACACTTCCCAATCCCTCACAGTGCACACTTCCCAATCCCTCACAGTGCACACTTCCCAATCCCTCACAGTGCGCACTTCCCAATCCCTCACAGTGCACACTTCCCAATCCCTCACAGTGCACACTTCCCAATCCCTCACAGTGCACACTTCCCAATCCCTCACAGTGCACACTTCCCAATCCCTCACAGTGCACACTTCCCAATCTCTCACAGTGCACACTTCCCAATCCCTCACAGTGCACACTTCCCAATCCCTCACAGTGCACACTTCCCAATCCCTCACAGTGCACACTTCCCAATCCCTCACAGTGCACACTTCCCAATCTCTCACAGTGCACACTTCCCAATCTCTCACAGTGCACTTACCTATCTCTCACAGTGCACACTTCCCAATCTCAGCTCTGTGAAAGCTGGAACAGCTGTTGGTGATCTTGCCAGCAGATCAGGGACAGTCATTCCAGCTCCTGTTAGAATTGACTGAGCAGAACAGCGGGTTATAAAATGGCGGTTATATCTGGTAAGGTCGAGGCGGTTATCCCCTTACTGTCCATCCCACTGGCCCTCTGGCACTTTACAGGGTGATGTCAATCAAACCTAAAAAAATTGTAATTTTAATGTAAAAAGGTTAAAAATAAATCTGTAAATGGTTAAACTTAATTCATATATAAATACAATTTAACTTTATAAATGTGTAGATAGAGCTATCAGCAAAGGGTCTTGGAAACTTGAGAGATGGTTTCAATAAATCGACCAGGCTTTTAAAGCACATCCTTCAGCAAATTGTTACACTGGTTCAATCACTGTGCATCCATGTGCTGTGGATTGCAATGGATTGAATGAATGTAATTGGATCAATGGCTGTCAGACATTACAGGAAACAGACCTGAACAGCACCCCACAGTATTTATGGATCGGCGCATGCTTGGAGATCTTTAGCAGACTCTTGCAGAAGTTTTGGCTAATGAACACTGTGGCACAATGTGCTGTGTTATACATATCAGACGCATTGCTGAACCTTTGAAGACTAATTGAGTGCAAAGCACACTCCATCACAGCAGGTGGCGCTAAGCTGCTAATGGGCACCAAATGGCAGTTTTAAATTTAATCCTTAATATTCTTTCCTTTAAAGTTTTTTTTTTTGTTTCAACCTGTCACACCACGCAATTATTACAACAGATTGTAAGCATGGATCAGACGCATAATTATAAAATTATGTTAACCCCGTTTCCTCTGTAATGAAACCACATTTTGAACCACGGCCCTCACCACACACTGAGAGACACAATTAGACCCCTCGAGGCACCGGCCATGCTTGAATCTGGCATCGCACCCCCGATTCTCGGCACACAATCGCACAGACAAAGTCTGCACCTTAGACCGCTGCACCACTGCGGCGCCCCCTTATAACACAGTATCAAATTAAATATTATGTGGACGGTCATAAAGCAAATGAAAATCAAGTAAGTTAGATTACTCTATTTAAAAAAAAAAAATGCATCCTCAAAGATAACATGTTTACAGACCAGAGGATGTACTTTTTCAAACATACAGCATTATCTTTCCTCAAAGATAACATGTTTACAGACCAGAGGATGTACTTTTTCAAACATACAGCATTATTTTTCCTCAAAGATAACATGTTTACAGACCAGAGGATGTACTTTTTCAAACATACAGCATTATTTTTCCCTCAAAGATAACATGTTTACAGACCAGAGGATGTACTTTTTCAAACATACAGCATTATTTTTCCTCAAAGATAACATGTTTACAGACCAGAGGATGTACTTTTTCAAACATACAGCATTATCTTTGGAAGAACGGCAGCAGCAGACTAATCTCCTGTTGTCCCGTACCACTCTCTGATAAAAAATAGGTCTTTTAGCTTGCCTTCATGGGGAACCCTTTTTAGTTATTTATGGAACATTTTATTCTTTCTGTGATTGTGAGAGCTCCCAGATTGAACCATTGTTCCCAACAAAGAACCGTTGCACTATGCAGGCACAGAGGAACCATTTTGGAACCATTTCTTCTGAGAGTGCAGCAGCCAGTAAAATGGCGGAATTGCTGGGGAACCTGCAGGATTCCTCAATGTGGAAAGCCATTTGCGCCATTTCACAACACAGGTAAGCAAGACCCGTTCTGATCACCTTTAAATAGCCTGAAATGCCTCTAAATCCTGATAACTGAATGCACTCATTAGCTGGGCGTTTTCTTTGCTGATATATAACTTTACACACCATGAAATAGAACACCACATTTTTCAAATCAAAAATGTAAAATTTTAAACGATGTCTGTAAGCTGTTATGATGACCCCGTTTTTATCTCTCAAAAAAACGTTGCCTGAAAGGAAAATGTGTTTGATTGTAGCCGAACAGAATGGATGCGGTGTGATGCCATCTCTAGAGGCATGGGTGTGAAACGGCTTAACGATCTGATCACTGTGAAAACGGCCAATCGGGTCTCTCTGCCTTTTCAAGATGCCCCTGAGCAAAGTCGCTTTGATATCTTTGAGAGTTGATCTTGGGTATTTGTGGGCCTTCTCCAGTTTGCCTTTGTCTTTATTGATTTTACCACAGTAGCCTTCTTCAAAAGAATATATACTGAAATGTTCCCATGATTCCCTCAGTTTGCTTTAATAATTTATATATTTTTTATTTTATTTTTTTATAGTGCTCACAGCCTTTTGACGTGTAGGATGATTAACATTTGGCTTGGAGTTGATATATTTATCATACCCCCCCCCCCCCTTATCTTTCGATCTTTACACTATGCAGATAGCTGGTATAAATTTGACTCATATTAAAAGCATAAAGACAAAGAAACAGTTATCATAAATGTCTCATTTGATCAGTGCTATATATATTATAGTGCTGTATACAGGTGAAGTTCTAATTGGAGTCAAAGGCAGGTCATCATAAATTCAATCAGAAAACTGACTATCAAGGGCCCTGGTATTCAAATCACGGTCTTCGAGTTCTGGCCACTGCTGGGTTCCCACCCTCCCTTTACCTGGGAGTCAGGTGTGAAGAGTCTGACCAATCAGTAGCACTATTGTTCAGTTTATTACGTGGAAGAAAAAAAACCAGGACCTGATTTGGATTTGAGGTCCTGATTTTAATATCCATGTTCTATGTGCTAAAACAATAGTTCTCAAGTTTGGCCCTGGGGAACTCCTGTGTGTGCTGGTTTTCTTTCAAACCAATCTCTGGCTCAATTAAAGCTGCAGTAGGCAAGTTTGAAAATATACAAGGCAAAAAGAATTCCCCCTTTTGCACTCAACCCTCCTATTTCTCTCCTCAGCCCCTCCCACCAAATTATGCTCCAGTGCACGTGCGGAGACAGGCAGACAGGGGCTGTGTCTGAATGCCAACCGGCTTGAGATTTTTTGACAGCCTAGTACAGAGCCCAGGGCTGTGTCTGAATCAGAGCCCCATCTACTGAGCCCTGTCTCCTGTGTACAGTGCACTGGCAGTAGTGTGCTGTTTAATGTGCACTGTTTACCAGATTTTTTTCTCAGAACGCTTGATTTATTGATATAGCTGCTGGAATGAATGAGCAAATTTAGTAATTTTGCCAAAAGTATATTGAAAAAATCTTGCCTACTGCACCTTTAAGGTTGTTGAACATGTTTAATTTATTTCATATTTTTAAAATATATCTTATTAACAAAATGCAAGTTTGGCATTTGCTTTGTCTTTGAATTTGTCATCATCGACTAAATGGTGAGTTTGAGTGGCTGTGTTGTTGCTCCAGGATCAGGGTTAAGTATCTCTTGCTCTAAGTGAATTGAAAATCATGTAACATGCAGCATAGAGCTGGGGTGTCAAACTGAAGTCCTGGAGCCGGGCACGGTCTCTTGGGTTTTGTGATTTTTCTTTCAATCGACAGCTAATTTAGGCCTTGGGAATGAGGGGGTGTACACACTTTAGCCAATCAATGACTTAATTTAAGCACTTAAGTGCAGGAACACATAAAAAACCAGCAGACACAGCGGCCCTCCAGGATTTGGTTTGAGATCCCTGGCTTTTAGAGTGAGCTAAAAAGTCAATAAATTAACAATTCCATTCCCTAACTTGCGTTTACAGCTGTGTTTTCAATGACTGATTAGCAAGTTTAGCTGGCTAAATGGCCGAGCTCTCCTCACGAGGGGGATATTCCACATAGTCGGAGTTCTGAGTTAGCTGGATAATTACACGGAGTAAAAATCTGGAGCTCGTTTACTTCAGTCCATGTTCCAGGTGTTGGACGGTTCCGGGTTTTACTCAATGCAGTTATGCAGATAACTCTGTAATCCTGCTTTGTGGAATAGGACACCCCCTAAACTGGTGGTGTGGGTGATTGTTTCTCTCTAGCTGATTGGTGTAGGCTACCTACGGAATCCATATAAGATAAATTAAGATTTGATATGAGAAAATCTTCAGAGGCAACAAATGTGTCTTTTTAATGAAAAACTGCGAATCTCCGTCATTAGGCTACAAGCCATGACGGTATGCCGCGATCTCCGTTATCACCAATGCCATCCGCAGAAAGGAAAGTGAAACGCCGCCAACAGAGCCCTAGCAACTAGCCTTCTGACATGGATAGATGAAGGCAGGTGGCTAAAGGTAATGCCGCCTTTTTGAAAGAGCAGAACATCGGCTGCGTGTAGTTTACTGTGAACGATTTTTACCGGTATGCATTATTGGTGTTCGCATTGCTGCGCTTTTGTGACAGAAAGCTCGTTCATCTGCCCAGAGACACCCCGTCACTCGAGGGTCTACCAGCAGTGCGTGGGCTGGGAATCATCTCTCGTAAGAGACAATCTGGGAATAAGATCCGAGTTTGTGTGGGGGACACTGAATATAACTGCAGGAAACGATGCCTCTCTGCTACGTGGGTGTTGAGATACTTAATCAGAACTGGCCGTGTTGAATTACCACATAACCCACCGTCATGGCATTAGCATTTTCAGCGTTTCCAGACGTCATTAATTTAAAGAGAGCTAATAAGGGGATTCATACACATGCGCATATTCTAAAACGACTCACGTCGTCATAAATCATTGTTAGTTCGTAAAAGCACTGTTTAATAAGGTCTGTAGCCTACCTCACCTGCAGGTGATCTAGCCTACGTTATAGCCCATTGTTTCTGTATGATAAGAATGTAGAATGATGACAGACAAATGTATTGGGTTCAACCGCCTGTAAGAGCCCCCTGTTACACAGCCCTACATCCGGGGTCATGCCAAAACAAAAGGAGCAATCGATTGCCGATGGAATATATACAGGTGAAGATCAAAAAATGAGAATATCGTGAAAGTTAAATATTTTTTGTCACTCATGTCAGAAAGTGAAACTCATATATAATATAGATTCATTACACAGAGTAAAATATTGCAAGCCTTTACTTTTTGTAATTATGGCTTACAGCTAATGAAAACCCAAATTCAGTGTCTCAGAAAATTAGAATATTACATAAGATCAATAAAAAAAGGATATTTTAAACAGAAATGTCAGCCTTCTGAAAAGTATGTTAATTTCTATGCACTCAATACTTGGTTAGGCCCCATAACACCCGTGTTAAGAATATCGTTGATCCAATAGTTCAAAATGTGGCCTTGCGTTTTCACTTTCTTCTGCTTTGGAAATATGAATATCAGACACCCATGAATGTTTAGATAAACGATAACAAAAAGTGAAGCTCCCCTCTGGAGAAATAAATAAATAAATAAATAAATGGTTTAGGGCTGTTTATTTATTTATACATTTGTAATTTGTTGCATTACATTTTCATTATTCTCTTCCAAACATGGGAACGTTTACTGTAGTCTTTCAATTATTCATGCGTTTCAAGAACCTCCATCCGACTGCTGTATGAAGGAGGCTTAGTTGCTTGCCGGGAAATATGGAAGCAGGTTTATCACAGAATTTGCGCTTAGGTATCCTGACAAAGAAATGGCTTTAATACCCAACATGCAACTCTGAATGACTGAGATAAGAGCTCTCATGTAAGGCACTTTCCAGCACAGCTTTTGTTTGAACGTTTGCTGAAATACACCCTGTCCTTGCTTGTGTTTCACAGACCTGCCATACGTAGGGTTTACTCGTAGTAACTCCTGCTTTGCCATTCCCTTGTTCTGTGTCAGTTATATATGCTCAGGAGAAATATGTCGCTGCTTCTGATTTCCGTCGCCGAATTGATGTTTTCAATCTGTCGGCTCTGAAAGTGAATTTTGGGTCTGCTGGTTGGAAAATGACATCTGGGGGGAATCCGCTCTATTCATAGTTGATTGAACAGTCTTGACGTCCAATGCAGGCTGATTGAATGTGTCACTTACTGTACGGTGTGCCATGGATGAATTGGCTGTGGGGCTGGTGTTGAAAATGTGTGAACCGGTGGCAGACTGCTTAGTATTCAGAAATCCCTGAGAATGACTAGTGATCGTTCTGAAGGCCTGCCACGGATAAATAAGCTCTATAAATTTTATGGTATGCTGTATTGGACATATGCCCAGAAAAATCTAATCACATTTTCCCCCCACATATTTGGACGATACAAAATACATATCACAATGTTTTGTGTTGATAGGGTTAATAAAGAAGTGATGATAACATCATTGATAACCAAAGTTTCTTGAAAGTCTGTTTTTAAAACTCATAAGTTTGTAATCAGTTTTTCAGTTTCTCTGGATAAGGAGAAATCCTTAGCTTTAATAATTACAATTGGTGTATTTTGTCATTATCAGGGCACATGATTTTAAAGCTTAGGATATATAGAATAGAATAACTTATTTCCCACTGGGGAACTTCAGTTGTAGCCCCAGTAACAACAAAAAAGACAGACAGTGGGACAGACCCACAACACACACAAACAAACATATCAAACAAAGACATCCAACAGAATCATTACATCAATTAAGTGAATTAAAGTGCAATACAGCCATGATTAAAAGTAGCCACCGCTGTCCCGAGATGTTCAGTGTCACCAAGCAGCCCAACACACAAACTCCGCCTCCACGACTCTCCATACACGCAGCGCCGCGGTTTCTGTTCACCGCTGAAACGGATTACCAAACTGTGTCAATCTTCCCAGTCATCTCCTCACTCCCCACCCCGCATTATGTTCCCTTCCCTAGTTGCTTTTTGAAGATTGCCTGCACTCCCGGATCAGTCCCGACATCTTCAACTCCGGTGAAGAGCGATGGTAACTTTGTTGCTGCAGTCTGCAGATCCAACAGACATTCCCGAGCATATGTTGCGAATGCGTCTCCGTGGTGACGACCACAAACAAAATTATATTGACTAGACAATTAATCAATATTATCAAAACGAGCAGCAGGCGTGCCCTGAAAAATCTGCCCCGCCCCACTACAAACACACGGCGCATGAAAAAACAAAGACAAAAGCCAGACGCAACAAAACACATTCAAATTAACAAACACGAACACGAGAGACAGCTGGACTACATGTCGCCATTACAGCTCCACGTGATGTTTTATGTTAATATAAATTCTGCTTATTTTATAGCAGTGCATTTATGTTTTATTGATACTGTGAAACAGTTAGGGCCAGCAGGATCACAGGGGTGTGGGGGTTAGCACACCTGCTAGCCAATACAAGTTTGAAATGTTGGTGGGCAGTCAGTAGTACCTCTGGAATGTGTGTTGGGCAGCCATTAGTGGGACCTTTGGAATTTGTGATGGCAGCCAATGGGAGCTTTGGAATTTGTGATGGCAGCCAATGGGAGCTTTGGAATTTGTGATGACAGCCAATGGGAGCTTTGGAATTTGTGATGGCAGCCAATGGGAGCTTTGGAATTTGTGATGGCAGCCAATTGGAGCTTTGGAATTTGTGATTGCAGCCAATAGCAGCTTTGGAATTTGTGATTGTAGCCAATAGGAGCTTTGGAATTTGTGATGGCAGCCAATGAGAGCTTTGGTATGGCAGTTGGACAAAGCAGGTGCATGCTGTACTGCTTGCTCTCCCTGCTTCATTGTGATTCTCTTTGATAACATCGAAGTCCACTCACTTTTAATCAGGGTATATTGCCATGGCAACTTACTCTGCACAGCAGGTTATGTTCAGGCTATCGGATTGAAACATATAAAAGCACCGCCCATTGACCAATCAACTCCTTGGCTTTGGAAAAAGGTGTCTATTCCAAAGGATCTCCTATGTGCGGATAGTGAGGGAATCTCTTCGCAGGGTGACATTATTGAGTTCTGAAAAATGCTTGAGAGACTTTATTTTATGAATAAACATTGGCGTTATTGCTTCAGCAAGATTTTAAACATTCTGTATGAAGTTTAAAGTTTAGGAGCTTTAGAATGTCGTAATACTGTTGTCACATTAGAAATAATAATTATATATATATATATACTGTATGACAATGTACTGAGAGTATAGATTTATTTGTTATGAGTGGTAAGGTGAAGAAGGTATTAACTAACTAATTTAACCTACGCGATGATAATTTTTTAATAAATTATTTATTTATTTATTTATTTATTTATTTTTGCAAAAGCTCCTCCCTGGCTTTGTTGGAGGCAACAGTATTGCTTTTTGCTCTTATGATTGTTTCGTGTTCTTCGTATCCGTCCATTATATCTGTCCGTATCAGTCTTTTTTTCCACAGGAGAGATGCTGAACCGCTATAGGCTCGTTGTTGCAGACACCGCCCCTTTTATGGGAACATGCACGTACCTTGATTAATAAAGCCTGTGTTCACTTAGCAAGTTGATAACCACGTTCCTAGTACCGGTTAAGCCAGATTGTGGTGGTTAGGTTTTCTGAAGCCAGCTAACACAAAGAAACCCTGGCTATGTTAAGCTTCCTTCGTAGTATACCCCCCTGTCCTATCAGATGAAAGAACACGGCCTCATCCTGTCCTGTTCTATAAGAATAAAGAACACAGCCTCAATCTGTCCTGTCCTATAAGAAGAAAGAACACAGCCTCAATCTGTCCTGTCCTATAACAATAAAGAACACAGCCTTAATCTGTCCTGTCCTATCAGATGAAATTACACAGCCTCATCCTGTCCTATCAGATGAAAGAGCACAGTCTCAACCTGTCCTATAAGAATAAAGAACACAGCCTTAATCTGTCCTGTCCTATCAGATGAAAGAGCACAGACTCAACCTGTCCTATCAGATGAAAGAGCACAGTCTCAACCTGTCCTATAAGAATAAAGAACACAGCCTTAATCTGTCCTGTCCTATCAGATGAAAGAGCACAGACTCAACCTGTCCTATCAGATGAAAGAGCACAGTCTCAACCTGTCCTATAAGAATAAAGAACACAGCCTTAATCTGTCCTGTCCTATCAGATGAAAGAGCACAGTCTCAACCTGTCCTATAAGAATAAAGAACACAGCCTCAATCTGTCCTGTTCTATCAGATGAAATTACACAGCCTCATCCTGTCCTATCAGATGAAAGAGCACAATCTCAACCTGTCCTATCAGATGAAAGAGCAGGGCGTCCATATACAGAGGCAGACGGAATAAAGTCAGAGACAGAGGGGGGTGGGGCTGCAGACTGATTTGATTGAGTCTCTATAAAGATGTCCCCCAAGGTTAATATGAGAGGTCTCACACCAGGCATACTAATGAAGGGGGGTGGTCACATTAAGATCTCATTGCTCTAATTACCGTGTTGAATGTGTGTTAGGAGAGCTTTTGGTACTGTGTGTGTGTGTGTGTGTGTGTGTGTGTGAGAGGGGGGGGGGCATTCCAGATACTGTAGATTCCTGAGGTGCTGCTGCCGAGTCAGCTGTTTGCTACTCACTGTTTCTGTGTCATCTGTACAAAGCAGGAGTGGCTTAGAACTTTACAGGCAGAGCCCCCCCCCCATGTCTGAATTGTGTGTTTGTGTGTGTACGTGCGTATGTTTGTGTTTGTATGTATGTGGTTTTTGTGTGTGTTTGTGCATGTGTACATGTACGTGTGTGTGTGTACGTGTATGCGAGCGTCCGTGTGTGTGTTTGTGTGTGAGTGCATGTGTGTGTGTGTGTGCGCGCATCCGTGTGTGTGTGCTTGAACGCGTGCGTGCGTGTGTGTGTGTGTGTGTGTTTGTGTGTGTATGCGTGCATATGTTTGTGTTTGTACTGTATGTATGTGGTTTTTGTATGTGTGTGTTTGTACATGTATGCGAGCGTGCGTGTGTGTGTGTGTGTGTGTGCACGCGTGTGTGTGAGGGATGGGGGTGTGTGCGTGCGTGTGTGTGCATGCGTGTGCGTGCGTGTGTGTGTGTGCGCGTGCGTGTGTGTGCGTGTGTGTGTGTGTGTGCGTGCGTGCGTGCATGTACGTGTGTGCGTGCGTGCGTGTACGCATGTGTGTGAGGGATGGGGGTGCGTTGGGCGACGGGGGGTGGGGGGGGGAGGGGGTGCTGGGTTTGGTGGGGGAGGAGGAGGCAGTCTGCGATGACATGTCCTCGCCACGCTCCGCGGTTGCCACGGTGACGGCAAGCGAGTGAATGAATTACATCACGGAGACGGGGAGGTGAGCGGGTGTGAAATTGATTCAGCGGCACGGAGGAACGGGCGAAAAGGCACGCTTCTCTTTCGCTCCCCTCGTTCCTCTGGCTAAACGGCAGGCTCTGGTAGGGCAATTCTCTTTTTTTCCTAAAACATTCAGTCATGTTTTACATGGAGAAATGTGCATGTTCTGCCATTAACTAAAATCCCGACCAGGATGCTTATGGTGCCAGCAGTGTGCGTGCGTGCGTGCGTGCGTGAGGGCGTTTGTGTTTGGTGTGTGTGTGTGTGTGTAGGGGGGTTTGTGTTTGGTGTGTGTGTGTGTGTGAGGGGGTTTGTGTTTGGTGTGTGTAGGGGGGTTTGTGTTTGGTGCGTGTGCGTGTGCGTGTGTGTGTGTGTGTGTGTGTGTGTGTGTGTGTGTCTGTGTGTGTGTGTGAACATGGGCATGATTAGTTTTTTTTATTGTACAGAAAATGTGGTACTTGCCGAAAACTTGCTGCTGTGAATCTGCATGAATCCAGTTGTACAGGTGCAGAGATTTGTCTAATCATCTAGGCTGTGTCTTTGGGAGCCGACCCTTCACAGCGAGCAACTGTAGTACACATGTAAGCTGGGTCCATAAATATGGGCTGAAACAGAGCCAGAGGCTAAACGCCATCCAAAGACGCACAAACCTTAAGTCTTTAAAGCGTGTTTTTCATAAAAAATCAACCGCTGTGGCAGAAACATTAGTCATAATAACGCACTGGCTATTCCTGCACGTGGACCGCGGTGGTTTTGCCCGTTCATGGACTTACTTGATGTGGATGGGGGAATTGGGGGTGTGGGGTGTGGGGGGTGGGGTGAATTAAAGTTCTTTGTAAGGTTCCGTTCCCCCGCCCCCGGTCCGGTTAAATAAAACTATTAGAACCAGGAAGTCCTCCCCCTCCGGGGGGAACCTCCAGGCACAGCTTCCTGTCAGCTCGGAACCCTGGATGAATGGAGGTCCCGCTCAGCTTGTAACGCACAGCTTCCTGTCAGCTCAGAACCCTGGATGAATGGAGGTCCCGCTCAGCTTGCAATGCACAGATTTCTGTAGGAAAGGTGCCAACACATTCACCAAGGTGCTTGGGCCCTTGGGTTTTGAGTGAGTTAATTATTTACGGGCCTCATTATGCATGTGGGCTATTTCACGCAGCTCCATCGTAAGCTACGCTTGTATAAACATGTGGGTCGACTGCACGAATACTGAGACTGAAAACGGATATCTTTTTATTACACTAATTACATTTTTTCATGGTGGCAAATGTAGTTCTTGTTTTGAATACATTGTGGTAGGTGTTTGTGTGCGTTTACATGTGCTTGCTCTGAGAAGGTGTGGTATAATCGCTGTTGTGTGTGTGTGTACACATGTGCTTGCTCTGAGAAGGTGCGGTATAATCGCTGTTGTGTGTGTGTGTACACATGTGCTTGCTCTGAGAAGGTGTGGTATAATCGCTGTTGTGTGTGTGTGTACACATGTGCTTGCTCTGAGAAGGTGTGGTATAATCGCTGTTGTGTGTGTGTACACATGTGCTTGCTCTGAGAAGGTGCGGTATAATCGCTGTTGTGTGTGTGTGTGTGTGTGTACACGTGCTTGCTCTGAGAAGGTGTGGTATAATCGCTGTTGTGTGTGTGTGTCCACATGTGCTTGCTCTGAGAAGATACGGTATAATCGTTTAGGTGAGGTTTGAAAAGCAAACGTTTCCATTCCACACAAATATCAGCCAGATCACCGACGCATTTCAGCCAGTTTTGTACAATTGTTTTTGTACTGATGGCAGCTGTAGGCAGTGATGTCATAATTACTTTTCCCACAGAAGACGGTAAAACAATCAGACCTGGTGTTAAACGCGTCTCTGTGGCTTTATACGGCACCAGCTCAGATTTAGGATGTTGGGATTGGGTGCAGTTCAGAGCCCCTCTCATCTTGTTGACTCCCTCTGTTCACTGCTTTCAGAACGCCTGGGACGTCACTGCTGCTCTGCTCCAGTTTGACGGCTCATTGATCTATTTTTATTTAATGCCGCTGTGTTCTGAGGGAAAACTGCTCCAACCGGGTGCAGAACTGCCTTATTCTTCTATTCTATTGTATTAGAAAACTGTTCAACCTGCTGTGACTGCATCATATATTCAAATTTGTGTTTAATTGAGACAGACGAGCTTGATGAATCTATTTCCAGTTGACACGTGCAGCAGAGCTCCAAGTCAAAGTCCCTGAAAATGCTTCAGAGATCGATGGACACTGTGTTTCACACACAAAATACAAACGTCATTTGGTTTACTTTCCCTCCTCTGTGTTTTCATCACACCTTCTCCCTCTCTCTCTTTTTCACTCTCTCCTTCTCTCTCTTTTTTTCGCTCTCTCACCTTCTCTCTTTCACTCTCTCACTGTTGTAGCCTTCTGTTGTGAGGGTTGCCTAGAAACAATATGGGTTTCTTTACAGTACTGTGTATGGGGGGGGGTTGGTGTGGCAGGGACATTGTGGGAGTCTCCTGGCCTGTCTATGATCACGGTGTGGACAAATGGAAGGATCACCCCCACCCCACCCTCTTCTCATGTGCTCTGTTCAGACAGCTGAACTTAATTAGAGGAGTTATGGAATGCCACATGCATGAACAACACAAGCAGCTGTTAGAGTCGTTGGCGCATTGTCATTGGCCGTGGGCAGCGCCGAGGACCAAGCGTGGGGTGGAGGGGGAACCCTACGGCAGAATGAAGACGTTACCCAGAGAGCCTCACTGCAGCGGAAACCAGGCAGACACACCGCCCTCGGGTGGGAGCCTGTGGGAAGAGTGCTGATTATGCAGGCAGACCAATGTGAGAGTGTACAGTACTATAGGTGGCTGAAGCAGACCAATGTGGGAGTGTACAGTACTATAGGTGACTGAAGCAGACCAATGTGGGAGTGTACAGTACTATAGGTGGCTGAAGCAGACCAATGTGGGAGTGTATAGTACTATAGGTGGCTGAAGCAGACCAATGTGGGAGTGTACAGTACTATAGGTGACTGAAGCAGACCAATGTTGGAGTGTACAGTACTATAGGTGGCTGAAGCAGACCAATGTGGGAGTGTACAGTATTATAGGTGGCTGAAGCAGACCAATGTGGGAGTGTACAGTACTATAAGTGACTGAAGCAGACCAATGTTAGCGTGTACAGTACTATAAGTGACTGAAGCAGACCAATGTGGGAGTGTACAGTACTATAGGTGGCTGAAGCAGACCAATGTGGGAGTGTACAGTACTATAGGTGGCTGAAGCAGACCAATGTTGGAGTGTACAGTACTATAGGTGACTGAAGCAGACCAATGTGGGAGTGTACAGTACTATAGGTGGCTGAAGCAGACCAATGTGGGAGTGTACAGTACTATAGGTGGCTGAAGCAGACCAATGTGGGAGTGTACAGTACTATAGGTGGCTGAAGCAGACCAATGTGGGAGTGTACAGTACTATAGGTGACTGAAGCAGACCAATGTTGGAGTGTACAGTACTATAGGTGGCTGAAGCAGACCAATGTGGGAGTGTACAGTACTATAGGTGGCTGAAGCAGACCAATGTGGGAGTGTACAGTACTATAAGTGACTGAAGCAGACCAATGTTAGCATGTACAGTACTATAAGTGACTGAAGCAGACCAATGTGGGAGTGTACAGTACTATAAGTGACTGAAGCAGACCAATGTTGGAGTGTACAGTACTATAGGTGGCTGAAGCAGACCAATGTGGGAGTGTACAGTACTATAGGTGGCTGAAGCAGACCAATGTGGGAGTGTACAGTACTATAGGTGACTGAAGCAGACCAATGTGGGAGTGTACAGTACTATAAGTGACTGAAGCAGACCAATGTTGGAGTGTACAGTACTATAGGTGGCTGAAGCAGACCAATGTTGGAGTGTACAGTACTATAGGTGGCTGAAGCAGATCAATGTGAGAGTGTACAGTACTATAAGTGACTGAAGCAGACCAATGTGGGAGTGTACAGTACTATAAGTGACTGAAGCAGACCAATGTGGGAGTGTACAGTACTATAGGTGGCTGAAGCAGACCAATGTTGGAGTGTACAGTACTATAGGTGACTGAAGCAGACCAATGTGGGAGTGTACAGTACTATAGGTGACTGAAGCAGACCAATGTTGGAGTGTACAGTACTATAGGTGGTTGAAGCAGACCAATGTTGGAGTGTACAGTACTATAGGTGACTGAAGCAGACCAATGTGAGAGTGTACAGTACTATACGTTACTGAAGCAGACCAATGTGGGAGTGTACAGTACTATAGGTGGCTGAAGCAGACCAATGTGGGAGTGTACAGTACTATAGGTGGCTGAAGCAGACCAATGTTGGAGTGTACAGTACTATAGGTGGCTGAAGCAGATCAATGTGAGAGTGTACAGTACTATAAGTTACTGAAGCAGACCAATGTGGGAGTGTACAGTACTATAGGTGGCTGAAGCAGACCAATGTTCAAGTGTACAGTACTATAGGTGGCTGAAGCAGACCAATGTGGGAGTGTACAGTACTATAGGTGGCTGAAGCAGACCAATGTGGGAGTGTACAGTACTATAGGTGGCTGAGGACCACAGGATTCATTGCCTCGTTTCTGCAGAATGAACAGCCCCCATTTTGAGCATTTACCTTTACATTACATTACAGTCATTTAGCAGACGCTTTTATCCAAAGCGACATACAGTAAGTGCATATAGAAAGGTCATCGAAGTAACTACAGAACAGATAAGAAAGCACATTCTTCCCATACAGTAGCAGCTATCCCTAGTAACGAACACAATGCAGTTCACAGTGAACTGGGTAAATCAGCTCTACTACAATTCTATTCTAAATAGTATAAACTTGAATACGCAGTTCAACAAGAAGACATACCATGAGGTCCTAGATAAGTATTAGTCCAGGTGGAGCCTGAAAAGGTGTGTTTTCAGGCCACGATGGAAAGCAGGCAGGGTTGGTATTGAGCATAGGGGAATGGGAAGTTCGTTCCACCACTGGGGAGCTAGGGTGGAAAAGCTCCGCAGTCGGAAGGAGCGAGTGCCATTGACACGGAGGGGGGGAAAGTGCGAGGCGCCCTGCTGTAGATGAGCGAAGTGGTCGAGCAGGAACATAGGTCTGGATCAGGTCCTGCAGGTAGATGGGGCCTGTCCTATTAGCTGCAGTGTGGGCCAGGGTCAGAACTTTGATCCTGATCCTAGCTGCAACTGGCAGCCAGTGGAGTGACCTCAACAGGGGGGTGACGTGAAAATTTCGGGAGGTTAAACACAAGCCGGGCAGCTGCGTTCTGGATCAGTTGAAGAGGGAGTATGGCGCAGGCTGGTAAGCTTGCGAGCAGGGAGTTGCAGTAGTCCAGGCGTGAGGTAACCATAGTCTGGACCAGAAGCTGGGTGGAGTAGGTGGTCTGGTACGGTCGAATCCTCCTGATGTTGTACAGGAGGAACCTGCAGGACCGTGCCGTCGCCCTGATGTGGTCTTTGAAGTCCAGCTGGTCGTCTAGGACCACCCCCAGGTTCTTTGCAGAGCGGGAGGCAGCCACCACGGTCCCGTCAACGGTGATGGAGAGGTCAAGTAGTGGGGAGGTTTTGTTTGGCATGAAGAGGAGCTCTGTCTTGTCGAGGTTGAGCTTCAGGTGATGGGTAGTCATCCACTCAGAGGTGTGTGTGTGTGTGTGTGTGTGTGTGTGTGTGTGGGGGGGGGGGTAGGGGGTAGGAGGTAGGGGTGGGAGTGGGGGTGGGAGTGGGGGTTATCTTGAATCACAACTGCAGTTGACATCTAGTGTTAAGTAGGCTACTACGTCAAGTACAACAGGGTTTGCTGGGGAGATTAAACTGGGACCTCCCTTGATGGATGATGGTGGTGGGTTTACTGTGTTAATCCACACCACTGGGATCACATTGGGGCGGCTGTTAAAACCCTGCAGTGAGATGTAGCGGTATTGCACTCAGGTGAGTAGCGGCTGTTAAAACGCTGCAGTGAGATGTAGCGGTATTGCACTCAGGTGAGTAGCGGCTGTTAAAACCCTGCAGTGAGATGTAGCGGTATTGCACTCAGGTGAGTAGTGACTGTTAAAACCCTGCAGTGAGATGTAGCGGTATTGCACTCAGGTGAGTAGTGACTGTTAAAACCCTGCAGTGAGATGTAGCGGTATTGCACTCAGGTGAGTAGTGACTGTTAAAACCCTGCAGTGAGATGTAGCGGTATTGTACTCAGGTGAGTAGCGGCTGTTAAAACCCTGCAGTGAGATGTAGTGGTATTGTACTCGGGTGAGTAGCGGCTGTTAAAACCCTGCAGTGAGATGTAGCGGTATTGTACTCAGGTGAGTAGTGACTGTTAAAACACTGCAGTGAGATGTAGCGGTATTGCACTCAGGTGAGTAGTGACTGTTAAAACCCTGCAGTGAGATGTAGCGGTATTGTACTCAGGTGAGTAGTGACTGTTAAAACACTGCAGTGAGATGTAGCGGTATTGCACTCAGGTGAGTAGTGACTGTTTGAACCCTGCAGTGAGATGTAGCGGTATTGTACTCAGGTGAGTAGCGGCTGTTAAAACCCTGCAGTGAGATGTAGCGGTATTGCACTCGGGTGAGTAGTTTATAGGAAAATGAGACTTCACCGATCGCAAAGTGCTACCATGCGTCATCATTGACCTGCTGAATTGCTGCAAACAGCTCGTACAAGGGAAGGGTTGGCAGAATTCTCCATTCTGTGTGTGGTGGAGCCTGGCTGTTCTTGCTGGAGCGATTCGATTGGTTAGTTCTGGTAATGAATGAGACTTGAGTTGGGCATAATAACCCAGCCCTGAGTGGTCAATATACATCTTAAGAGCTTTGCTGTGGAAAGAAATGGCTCTTGATTGGTTCACGTGTGTGGGTTATTGACAGAGCATCGCAGTTCTAGGCGTCACGTTGAGTCTTGAAGGCTCAGTCTCCCTTCACTAATTTAGTAAAGTACATCAGGAGTTGCACATTAAGAGATGGCATAAGGCCAGTAGAGAAACGCTGTATTTATTCTCCCGCAGGTTCAATAAGACAGAACCAGTTGGTAACGGCCCCTTTTCAGACATCTGTTCTTCCCCCGCGTGTGTGCAGTGTGCAGTGTGCATCAGTGAGTGTGCAGTGTGCAGTGTGCACCAGTGTGTGAGCAGTGTGCAGTGTGCACCAGTGAGTGTGCAGTGTGCAGTGTGCACCATCGCTTTACTCAGGGAAGTATTTCACAGAGGACTGACGCTGTTTGAAGTGGGGGAAAAAAGTGAAAACTCCACCTGCTAATTCACTGCCGTCTCCGGCTCCACCTCCTGCCACTTGAACGATGCGTTTCTGTTGTTGGCATCGAATAACCGTTCTCTTAATGTCCATCCAGGTTTCTGCGTGACCTTTATGACATTTACTGTGTTTTGCCATATGGTACTATTTTACCATTTATCGTTTTACTGTGTTTTACCATTTTACCATGTTTTACCATTTTATTGTGTTTTGCCATCCATTTTTGTGTTTTACCATTTGACCGTGTTTTATCATTTACCGTGGATTACCATTTTGCCGTGTTTTGCCATATGGTACTATTTTACCATTTTACCGTGTTTTGCCATCCATTTTAGTGTTTTACCATTTACCGTGTTTTACCATTTTTACCCTGTTTTACCATCCATTTTACAGTGTTTGACCATTTTACCGTGTTTTGCCATTTTACCGTGTTATGCCATCCATTTTGGTATTTTACCATTTTACACTCACATTTTACATTTTACAGATCTCACAGTACTACAGGAGAGCCAGTGACTATTTTTGTGGTGCCCCAACTCTCTAAAAGTCTAAAACTCTAAAAACCTTAGTCACTACCCATGTTCAAATGCTCTAGCTCACTGACAGAGGCTTAAAGTTAATTTTATAATTTCATAACGTGGTTGGTGGGCGCAGAGTTAGCCCATGACCAGGAGAGGAACAGCAGCGAATCGTACGCATAGCAAAGCGTGAAATTACAGCGCTGCTTCCCGCAGGGTTTTAACTGCCTTTATACTGGATTTATAATGAACCGAAAGGCAGTTCATTTACGTCACCAGCAGGAGGCGCAGTGAGGAGGCTGTTCATTGAGGAACCAAAGTACAAAAAAGTACAAACATGTACTTCTGTCTCAGACCCTGCGTACATAGTAGCAACAAGATGCTAACTGGGCGTGAGGCGTTTGTTTTTAGGACGGGATCCACAGGGTGGGAGTGGGAAGCCAAGCAAAACTGTGTCACCATCCTCCAATTCGGGCAGGAAAAAAAGGGATATTTATTTGTGCAAACATACCATGCGCACATGAATATTTAATCTTCGGTTATCATGTTTCATGTTTAATTCAGTCTCTGAAGATTTACTCTTGTTTGAAATCGCACTTCTCTGTAGGCTGCGCTTAATTAAATGCGCTCAACTGGGTTTAATTAGCATCTTATTTGTCGGCCCAATAAGCTCTGTCAGATATGCGTACCGCCCAGTGAGCTCATCAGAGTGCAAGTCTGCCTGCATCTTTTCTAATAAAGTTACTTTTCTGAGTCTCACCTTGCTAAGGTGCTCTTAGGTCACCTGTCTGTCAGGTATCTGCAGGTGGAGGACAACATTCTGGGCCCTGTTCAAATGCAGTCTCTGTGAGCCCCCTTCCCAAAGCAAGCTCTGTGGGCCCCCTTCCCAAAGCAAGCTCTGTGGGCCCCCTTCCCAAAGCAAGCTCTGTGGGCCCCCTTCCCAAAGCAAGCTCTGTGGGCCCCCTTCCCAAAGCAAGCTCTTATCTCCACCAACACTCGTCACAGTGACACCTGTCAGTCAAGGCACTTTCGCCCTCTGGTTTAATCTATGGATATGCCTCTGCCGTATCGTGTCTTTATTTCTATTACCTCACAGTACAGTTAGTGTTGCTGTTTATAGTGTGTAAAATGTACGTAGGGTATAATATCCAAACGCTCATATCTGGGTGTGGTTACTATGAATCATATAAACGCGTGTTTCGAATCTGTATTGTCTGTAAAAATGATTCCCTCTGTTGACTCTCTGGGGGTTTTGCTCTTTTGGATTATGGTATCGGGTTCCATTTATGACCGCTGGGAAAGAACTTCTTACGTTTGTGACCTCAATATGGATGACAGGATTTGTCTCTCTCTCTCTCATGTGTGCGTGTGTGCGTGCATACATGTGTGCAAACAGTCAGGTGAGCAGGCACACTTTCACCCCTAAATGTGTCAGTATCTCAGTGTATTCACACACAGGACCAGCCTGCACATCCACCCACAAAGATGTATGTCTGTCTCACACACACACACACACACACACACACACACACACATCACAAGCTTCAAAATGCTGATAAATTGAGTGCATCTTATCGGGCTAATTTGCAGCCCGCTAACTGCTGTTAGATAGCAGTTAGTGGTTAAGCTGGGGGGTTGCCGGTTATAACTGCACTGCAGCAGCTCTCCATTCCCTTTAGCCAGAACCAATCAAATCCTCCCATTTCCCTGGCACAGGATGGCGGGGGGGGGGGGGGGGGGTGGTGAGAAGCGAGGCGGAGTTAGGGGGTGCCAATCACCGGTGCTACAATAGCACGTGCAGCAGTCATGGCTGGAGAGGCAGGCAGGGCTGTGTGCTTACCCGGCAGAGGCATCAGGGAGAGCCTGGGAGCGATGCAGCTGCCAGAACTCCATCCTCTTTAAATAATGCATGCAGGGATAAAGCCCATATGACGGGCCGGGCACTCGCTCACTACAGCACCCTGAGAACATACCGGAACCTTCATCAGCAGCCACATGAAACCCAGAAAATGTCCCACTATCATTTTATCAAATGCTGTGAGTAACTCGAGCTCTTCTTTTCATTTCAAATGAGAAATTATCTGCAGTGTTTATCTGTCTGTCTTTCTCTCTCGCTGGCTTTAAAAAATGTTTTTTTATAAATGTCTCTGCTTCTATTGTAAAGCTCATGTCTGTTTTTTTAAATGGGTGTGCACCTCTGCATTCAGAGCGAAGCCTGGCTGCTGTGTGTGTGTGTGCGTGCGTGTGTAAAATCATTGTTCTATACTGCCACCCTCAGCTGTGTGTGCCAGGGTACCTCCATGCGCCGTGCATGTGTGTGTGTGTGTGTGTGTGTGTGTGTGTGTTGCTGCGTGGAAGGCTGCTGCAGATTTCCATGCGTGCAGATGTGTGTGACATGTGAAGTCTGTCGCGCTTAGTCTGGGTTCGTTACAGGAAGATTGCCGGCATTGGGAGAGAGATGGTGAGAGTGAGAGAAAGATAGAAAGACATAGAGAGAAATGGAGAGGGAGAGAAAGAGAGAGAGAGAAATGGAGAGAGAGACGGAGAGAGGGAGGGAGAGAGAGAGAGAGAGAATGCCAAGCCCAGCTGCAGTCGAGTGACTGACAGTGAAGCTGCTCTGTGTGTTTTACTGGTTTTAGAAACACATTTTCCCTTCAGCCCCACACACACACACACACACACACACACACACACACACACACACACACACTGTCTGTGTTGAGCTGCCGCACTGTCGGGCTCAGGAGAGATTACTGAAGGTGAATCTACAAGGACAAAGGCCTGACTGGAGAGGAGCCGAGCTGGAATCAGTGGGAAATGCTGTGCTGTGCTGTCCTGTCCTGTCCTGTGCGTCCTGTGCTGTGTGATAGGTGGTGTCCCTCTCATATGTGCATGATCTCAGAGGCAGGTGTGTGTGTTTCTGGTGGGGGGGGGGGTACTGTTCACCAGACGTAAAACTTCTGAAATACTGTACATGTATGTTAGTGTGTGCATGTATGTACAGTATATATACGTGTGCACCTGTTTTTGTTTGTTATGTGGGTGTTATAGCGTGTGCAGGTATGTGTGATGCAGGTGAATGAGTACCTGCGGTATCTCCTTCTGTAATCTCAGCTGGGCCTCATCTCTGAACACATCTGACCTTGAACCCACAGCCATGACCTTTCAGGCATGGCAAGTACACATCTGTATTGTATGTGGATATGACTGATATACAGTATTGGGCCTTTTAAACGGGACAAGCCATCCAGAACAGATACCGATCTATCAATCTAAGTAGCTTCTACGAAGCACTGATCCGTTAAAAAAAAAAAAAACCCGCGCTGCCCTCTTCTACAGCGGCCAGTGGCAGGAGGCATATTTATCCAGTAATTACCCTCAATCAGTGTATTATGGTTTTGCTTGATTACCAGGCATGCTAATTTAAATAATTACCACCTGTTGGCAGTTTGTTCATCTTCTTTCGCTGCATGAGCTATTATCTCGCAAGGAGCCGGGGGAGGAGGGCCGCGGGAACCGCGTCAAGCTTTTACCATCCTGTTGATCCCTCTGCCGATTGTGACCAAGAGCTTTCTGTTACTTTTGGTGCACAGATCTCAACTGTAAATGGTAAATTGTAAAACGTGACATAGGACCCCGGGACAAGGTTGATAAACGTCACATAGGACCCCGGGCAGGACAAGGTTGATAAACATGACATAGAACCCCGGGACAAGGTTGATAAACATGACATGAACCCCGGGACAAAGTTGATAAACGTGACATAGGACCCCGCCGGGACAAGGTTGATAAATGTCACATAGAACCCCGGGCAGGACAAGGTTGATAAACGTGACATAGGACCCCGGGCGGGACAAGGTTGATAAACATGACATAGAACCCTGGGACAAGGTTGATAAATGTGACATAGGACCCCGCCGGGACAAGGTTGATAAATGTGACATAGAACCCCGGGCAGGACAAGGTTGATAAACATGACATAGAACCCCGGGACAAGGTTGATAAACATGACATAGAACCCCGGGACAAAGTTGATAAACGTGGGCCGCCGCGGTGGTACAACGGTAAGAGCGCTGACTTTTAGTCAGCGCAGTTGTACTCCGAGGATCGGGGTTCGCGCCCCGGTCCTGCCATATCCGAGCGTGGCCGGTGCCCTGTGGAAGCGGCAATTGGCGGCCGCTTCCGGGTGGGGGAGGGGCTCGGAGAGAATCGCTGCGCACGGACGACCCAGGGCGAGTTGGGGTCACGGTCAGGAGCTCGAGGAGCCCTCCTGTGATAAATGTCACATAGAACCCCGGGCAGGGTTGTGTAGCGGCGGTTCTCAAGCGGTTGCTACATGGGGGGAATTGAATTAGAATAGGGGTTCAATTGGCTACTAAATTGGGAGAAAAAGGGAAAAATCAGAAACAAATTAAAAAAAATAAAAAAATAATAAAAGTTGATAAACGTGACATAGGACCCCGGGCGGGACAAGGTTGATAAACATGACATAGAACCCTGGGACAAGGTTGATAAATGTGACATAGGACCCCGCCGGGACAAGGTTGATTTTGGGCAGTGTACCCAGTCCTGCCGGGTAGCATCATTTTCTGTCGTCAGTAAATTGTAAATTTCACGCCTGAACCGCTCAGCTCGGTCCCCTTCAAGTAAAGTTTTGGGGGTTGGTATTGGGGGTAGGGGCTTTTGGGGGTTGGTATAGGGGGGGAGGGCTTTATTGGTGGCGGGGGGGGGGCTTTTGGGGGTTGGTATGTTGGTATTGGGGGGGGGGGGGTATTTGGGGGCTCTGCACTCTGAATGTGGGTGTTCAGTTCTGTAACCAGATCAGGAGTTAGCCATATATATGGGAAAAAGGTGAGAGGAATTGAATGAATGGTCCATGAACTTTTGAAATTGCTTTCATGGACATTAATGATGCGTTGGGTCTAACGCTGCTCATTCCGGCCGAGCAAATTTCCATGATTTACAATGTCTTGAAATGTGAAAGTTTATATGAGGCAACCGACATTATGCAGCTAACTTCATTGCCACTGTCAGGCCAGCGAGCGTAGTTTATTCTGATTTGACTCATCACTGAGGGGGGAGGGGGGCAATGTGGGCTTTTTTGATATGCTTACGAAACCAAATACCAGGAAATGCCTACAGTACTGTTTGAGTGGGATTTAACACCCTGGGGGACTACAATGTCTGGCAGTGGTATTTACAGCTACTCTGATTTGGAGTTCATGAATCTTACAAACCGATGCTCTGATTCTCTGTTCCTGTCATCGATGAGCTGCTGTCCAATCACAGGTCAAATTACTTTGGGAGTGGTGTGGACAGGGTGCTGATTGGCGGGTCAGAATCTGGACAGTTACAGCTTCTCTGACTGCAGATGTGCTTTTACTGAGATAGCAATGAACTATGGCAGGTGTTCTGGGTTTTTCTATAAATTGGCTCTACTTCTGGCCAAACACAGCCCTGATTGGCTCTACTCCCATCCAAACACAGCTCTGATTGGCTCAACTCCCGTCCAAACACAGCCCTGATTGGCTCTGGAACCCTAGCCTTTGTATAGAATGAGTGCCATGGCTTTGCCAGAGTGACTTACACAGTTTACGTGCCTTGCATACAATGCATTTCGACAGCTGGATGTATACTGAGGCAGTTCAGGTTTAGTCTCTTACTCAAGGGATTTGAACCCAAGACCTTTCAGTAACTCACCATTATACTACACTGCTGGTCGTAAGTCTAAATCCCAGACTGCCCCGTATTGGGATGGCACTAAAGACACAGGCTTATCTTAAAAATATCAGGACCTTCACATTAACCATATAATAAAACAATACCATATTAGAAAGCCAGTTTGTGAATTCTCAGTCTAATAGATCAATGAGCAATAGTTTTGAATTTATTCATGAGTTGTGTTTATTTTGTAGTGGGTTAAAAAAAAAAAATCCTTTTGTCAAAAATCCGAATAAAATGTATTCATAAATATGTTTTGTTCCAAAGGCTGAAGCCTCAAAGGTGGGTGGTTGTGCAAAAAGAGCCCCCCCCCCCCAGGTGAATAAAATAAAGCTTTACATGTCCCGCTTCAAAGAGACGTGTTCAAAGAGAAGCACTATTTAGCCCTCAGTTATGGAAATGCAGGAAATGATCCACTTTGGGGAACGAACATCCCCCGCAATCGTTAACTCGACAACACGAAGAAGGTTGTTTCATCCGCCTGAAAGCTTCAGGGAGCAAGTGCTGTGTCACTGATATAGACATTTAAAAGTCCATGTTTTTTTCAAACACCATCTATAATTTTATAACTGCAGGCGTTTAAAATGTGCGTTCTTTCTCTCAGGAGGTGTTTCTGTTACGCAGAACGCATTCCCAGCTTCAGAACTGCATTCGCAGGCTTGTAGAAGTGCCATTGCATCATGTCGCACGCTTTTACAAACTTTTGGAAATGTTTGGTGTGGGATTTGAAAGCCTAGGCGTGTGTAATTCCAGCTCACTATGGGTAACCTAACAGTGAATCCTTCCTAAAACCTGGGCTCTCCCTCTCTAGCCAGGCTCTTTTCTGCGATTTCTTCCCATCGGGGAGTTTTTTCTTGCCACCGTTTGACTGTTTTTCTTCCCACCGGGGAGTTTTGACCTCGTTTTCTGGTTGGGAGTTCAGGCCTGGTTTACGTTCAGTTCTCCTTCTGTTTCTCAGTACAGCGTCTTTGTGACGGTTCTCTGTAAAAAAAACTTTTGCAATAAAATTTTATTGAATTGAACTTGATCTGGTCTGCAGATCCCTGTATGCCAGTCCACACTGTGTCCCTGGCTCTATATCCTCCATGTTCTCCACATCCTCCACCCCAGACTACACACACACATACACACACACACATACCTTTCTGACCTGCTACACAGTACATACCTTCAAAGCAATTTTCTTTTTTATTGAATCCATTTTTCAGAGGCATGTATATGGACTGTATGCAGGAGAAAGGAGCTTAACAAGAGTCAGTGGTCATAGCATTTTGTATATAATATATAGTATAGCGGAGTGTTTTTTATTTATTTATTTATTTTTAATTCCAAGAACAAGTGACCCCCCCCCCCCAACACACACACACAGACCAAAATGAAATTGCCTTGAAGGTATTTACACGCCCACTTACCCCCACCCCGAAATGAATCCGTAAAACCTACGGCTGACGTGATCTGTAGTCCCAGCTGGGTACAGTAGCCTCCTGCTATGTGATTGACAGCACTGCAGTGTGATTACTCTGCTGCATATTATGCCCCGCCCCCTTTATGTAGCCCCTCCCACTCACATCCTCAGTACTGAGCCAGGGACCCTAAACACTGCTCACTATGCTTTTACTTAAGCAAAATGCTATAAAGCCTGCATAGAACTGTTATAAGCACGACATAACACCTGATATAACCCAACATTATGCTTAGGGCCTAGAGTTTCTCCTGACTTGTTTTTTTTAACCTGTAGCTATCTGAGCGGGGCCCTGTGAGTATTGACATTAGCTCTAGCGCCGAGGGCCGTGTAACTTCATCTAATGACGTAGTAATCCTCTTCAAAAAAGACCTTGAAATCTGGTGTTTTTAGTGCTGGGGGAGAAAAAGGCCTGGATGTGCCATTGCAAATAAGACTGGACACCCCTGATTTAAAGGTCTTTTTTTCTTTTTATTTATTTTTTAAAGTTATTTTATTTTGCCTCATTTATTTATTTTTATTTATTCATTGAAACAAGGCCGGAGGATGGGGAGAAGATTAATAGCATTGATATTAATGGACTTACTGTAGCTGCGATTTACATGGGAAGCCGACAAATCCGGGATCCAACACGCCAACTACGACTACATGTCTTTCTGCCTACACAGTGTTTATCTGGGTAGATGCAGCAGGCTGGTTTGGGGGTGTGCAGCAGGCTGGTTTGGGGCTGTGCAGCAGGCTGGTTTGGGGGTGTGCAGCAGGCTGGTTTGGGGGTGTGCAGCAGGCTGATTTGGGGGTGTGCAGCAGGCTGATTTGGGGGTGTGCAGCAGGCTGAATTGGGGGTGTGCAGCAGGCTGATTTGGGGGTGTGCAGCAGGCTGGTTTGGGGCTGTGCAGCAGGCTGGTTTGGGGCTGTGCAGCAGGCTGGTTTGGGGGTGTGCAGCAGGCTGGTTTGGGGCTGTGCAGCAGGCTGGTTTGGGGCTGTGCAGCAGGCTGGTTTGGGGCTGTGCAGCAGGCTGGTTTGGGGGTGTGCAGCAGGCTGGTTTGGGGCTGTGCAGCTTCAGAATGCAGATGTAGCAGAACCACAACATGTTCTGTCGCTAATGCTGCATCTGAGTACAGCAGGCATGCGCATTCAAGGGCTGAGGTGGTGTTGGGATCTGTGTAGTATGCTCATTGTGCCACCCGGGTGAAGGCCATGTACACTGACACTACAGTGCGCTTTATGTACAATTCACTAATCACCTTATCTGCAATCTCACTCCTATGTTCAAGCTATTTACTGGCATGGCTACAGGGTAAAATGGATGGAATAAAATGATCTCAAAAATAATAACGGTAACAATCATTCTTGGCAACCATGTTAAGAATAGTAATACTAACAATCTCTCTTTCTCCCTCCCCCCTCTCTCTCTCCCTCCCTCCCTCCCCTCTCTCCCCCCCCCCTCCCTCAGGTTGTTTTCAGCTATGTAAGGTGTTCAGGCCACAGGACATGGAGATAGAGCAGTGTTTGCTGGACTCTCTGCCCCTGGGCCAGCGCCAGCGCATGGTGCGGCGCATGCGTCACGATCAGATCCGGGCGTACTACGAGCGCGAGCAGGCCCCGCCCAAACCTCGCCCCAAACACGGGAGGAAACGCGCCATCCGATTCGGCCTGTCGGACGCTCTCCAGGACGCCATCTTGCGTCATGACGACCAGGAAGGTGGGAGGGACTTGCCGAGGGGGTGGGGGAGGAGGAGGGTGTGGAGGGGGGGCGGATGGGGGGGGGTGGATGTGGGATGTGGGATGTTTTACTCTATACTGGACACTGCAAAACTGAAAAAGATTGTAAATAATAATTTCCCCCAAAAGACGTCTCAACTAGTAAAGCGTTCACTGATAAGGCTACGATATTGTCGTCGTATTTACTGTCGATACGTGACAGGGCCCTTGTGTTGGTTTATTTCAACATATTTCAGCATATTTTGGATGATTGATTTGAAGACAGTGCAGCTGTGGGAACCTCACCCAGGCTGTGACATCATCCTGCTTAACTGAGTCAGTGATGACATCATCAGCGGGATGTGACCGCATCCAGCCCGTTATGTAGCTATAATCTCTGGACCTGCGGTGGCGTGGAATGACTTTGTGTGGAAGGTATAGTCCCATTGCAGGCTTCCTCTCTCCTTACCAAAAGCGAGCTGCCGAACCCGTTTTCGACCCGATCTGCAGAACCCCCCGTTCTCCTGGAGTCGCTCTCTCACCCTGCGTCTGATCAATCCGCTGGAGCCACAGGGCCTGTGGAGGCCAGACTGTTTCCATTAGCGCCACGGCATTAGCTCATTCATCTCACTTTTAATGGCGGAGTCAGGCGGCTAATACCGCCAGCGTACAGAGTCACTCTGGAGACGGGCAAATGTAATCCGCTAATAAGCAGCTGCACACCAGAGAGAGAGAGAGAGAGAGAGAGAGATTGGGGCAGGACGGCGCAACGATTCCAGAGTGCACGGATCTCAGGGAGAGGCCTCCGACTGTTGAACAGAACTGTGGTTTGGAAGATTTTAGCGAGGAAGCGATGGCCCGTTTTATTGGGGGCACTTCTGGGGTCTGCCGTGCCCTTGAGCAGGAAACAGCAGACCGTCTAAATGGATTCAGTCAATATCCAGCCATATACACAGATGATATGTACTAAAAAAGGAAAAGGGAAAAGTCGGTTGCCCTTGATAGCTGCGTATGCTGTGTTAATAAATATCCAGATTTGTGGACCCAGATCCTCATATTTCACTACTGATTTATATGAATGAAATTGAATTGCATTACAAATGTGGCAGTCCTCATCCTGAAGGGATTGACTTTGGTTTCCTTTTTCAAAAGTGTTGAATACGAGCATTTTCTCTCAGACATGGACCTCGTTGGGTTTCTATGGGGGGGGGGGGGGGACCCCTGGGACCCCTGGGACCACCAGCAACCAGCAAGATTTAGTTTGACTTCCATGGCAGTATTTGGAAGAGTGGCAGTGAGGGAACGTCTCATAAATGCACCTCCCTGTGGAGCCTGCGGGGGGGGGAGGTGCAGAATCATCTCTATATAGGTTTTCTCTCGTAAATATGTGATGGTGTTCATTAATATATGCAGGCAGTTCATTTTCAAATATTCCCTGTGGATCCTGGAAGGATTTTTGGAATTTTACCAGGCACATAATCCATAATCCTATTAGAAGTCAGGAATGATTCATATCCCTATATGGGGGGGGGTAGGGAGGAATGAGAATTTTGGGATACAGGAGCTGCCTGTTCTCTCTCCCATTCCCGTTATTCCTTAGCGTTCCCGCTCAGAGAGCTGTTGGGCAGAGGGTCCCACAGGGGTTTTCTTCAAGGGAAACGTTCCCTTTGATTGTAATTCTGGCTCAAAATGGGTATCAGGAATTATTGTGGTTTTATTATTTATTTAGTTTTCCCACGAATGCTTTGAGCAAAAGTCTTCTGCCGTTGTTGAGTTTGAGTGCTTTCAATAAGCCGCTAATTACAACATCCAAATATTAAACATCCCTGAGACGCCTGCACATCAAACCCCGCGCTCGGTATCAGACTCCAGCTCAGGGGTGGGCGACGAGGGCCGTTTCTGTCGCTGGTTTTCGTGCCAATTTCTGGCCTTAATGACTTTATTAGCCGAACATTTTCGCCAATCTGACATTTTAGCTACATTCCTTGATACGCACGCGAATGACAGCCGATAGCTGTTTTTGTGTCCGTATATGAAACCATTCACTGTGATCTAATCTATCATTGAAGCAGTGTTTGTGTGTACAGCCAATTAGTTAATTTTGCTCGGGCAATTGGTGGGAACAAAAACCGGGATTGCCCAACCCTGCCCTAGCTGAAGTCATCTTTAGTCCCAGCTCTAAAATTCTGCCTTTCTGCCACATGAACAAAGGAAGAAATTCCTCCCAGAAGCCTGTGCGTGTGCCAGCCTCGCCTTGGGGAAAAAAACGGCTGTGGCGAACGTGGAGATGACAGAAATCCACCGCATTTCAGCATTTAAAAGAAAAAAAAGAAGGCGTTAATTAAAGCCTGTCACCATCGCTTCTGAAGTGGTGAGAGACTCGGAGATGAAATACTATCCGTAATGAGCCTCTGTGATGAGCAGGCTGTTCCTCGTCGTCGAACAGTCACAAGCAAAAAAAATAATAAAACGACATTAAATTTTAATGGATAAAAAGGAAATTAATTTACTTGCTATCAGCAAATGTAAGCAGAGTGAAGAATGTGTGCATGTGTGCATTTTTAATACAATAGATGCCCCAAAAAAACAGTAAAATCAGGTCATTTTCTACCCCGTCAGCACACCTTGAATGAACCACAATGTGTGTCCTTTGAATCGAGTTAAATGAGTTGAATCGAGTTAAATGAGTTCTTGCATCATTAGAATTCTGATTTGTATAACATCACAGGCGATGGTAGAATTTTGATTGGTTTTTGAGAAAGCCTTTTGCTTTACAAGATTGAGTATTTGATAGAATCGGGGTTTCTCTGGGGAAGAGATTTATTTTTGTGTTCTCATATCCTTACACAATCACACCCTTTTTTTTTGGTTTTCTTGTTTCTATAAACAAAAAGAATACAGAGGGCTGCACTTGGTCTTAATGAAATGGGGAGGCCCACAATCAGTTCACAGAGTTAAATAGTTTATTAGGAACGTGCAAGTGAACATGTTTCTGCATTTTTCATCAAAAATATTTGTCTCTTTAGCACATTGTTATAGCGCCATCTTGAATGGTCGTGTTCTATCTGTCCTTCTCCAGAGCCTGTCAGAAAGATGGCTGGACGTTGCCATGGACTCAACTTCTCCGTTGTTGTATGGCAACAGTTGAAGGTTATACTTTCTAAGGCCTACCCATATACATGCCATTATGGTGCTTAACAGTGAGGCAGCAACATTTAACCAGGGCTCTGAGGCATTTCAACATCAACACAGGAATCTACTGCGTAAAAAGCAGCAGTATGGCTTTAGGCCTTGTGCCAGGCCATTAATCAGCCTGCCGTCTACAGGTCCTGTGGGCCTTAACCTCTGAGAGAGCCAATCCCCTATGTGCACAAATGGACACGTCTGATTACTCCAGAGTATATAAAACTACATGACTAAAATGCCTTCATTACAGCACAATAAGGGAAAAATAAGATGCAAGTGAACTATGACATCAACTAGGAGTCTCTCAGCCATGTACACATGATACTTACAAGAGTTTAGAGTTATGGGATTTCATACAGCCCATTAAAGCAGGGTTGGCGTGCGTGAACTGAAGCTAATCAGAAATTAACACCCTGGGGGGAGTTGGGGGGCGGGTGTACTATGAAGCAGGATTACTGAGTTAGCTGGATAACTGCACTGAGTAAAACCCAGAACCTTCCCAAATCTGAAACATGGAAAAAGCTGTTTCGTATACTTCATAGTACACCCCTGGATCATTCTGGGAGGGTGTTAACTATGTGTTTTATTAATATGAAGTATACTACATCTCAAAGATCCTGAAGCAGGATTAACTGGGTTAGCTGGATAACCGCACTGATTAAAATCCGGAACATGGAATGTAAAAAGAGCCGTGTTTGCAGACCTGGGGTTTAAAACGGGAGAAGAACATCATTTGTTTGGCTAAAGGGCCCGAGCATTCACCAGGGAGGATGCCTGCAATATGCCTTCATGTAGAGCAGGGGTCCTCAATCTCCTCCAGAAAGGGCCGGTGTGGGTGCAGCCTTTTGTTCCAACCAAGCAGTTACACACCTGATTCTACTAATCAACCACTAGAGTCTTTACTAAGGACACCCCCCCCCCCCCCCAAAAAAAGGAAGATGGACTGTCCACTGTTATTTGTTGTTGTTGAGGTGGTTGTGTTGCATATATTTTTTAAATCATTAACACTGAACTTTATTATTTTTTGTCTGCACTGTAGTTTTTTTGTCTCTGGTTGTGCGGCAGGTTTCCTCTCCTCCACCCTCATCTGGTGAACATAAATAGATGGAAAGTGAATATTACACTGCTTTTCCTTATGGTCTGTTGCTATAGAGATCAGACAGCTAAGCAAATGTGGCTTTTATTAGCCTTTAGCCTGACAGCTGCAGCCTCTTAAGGGTGACCATGGAGAGGAAGAGGAAGCTCTGTTTTCTTAAATGGGGAAAATGATTCATCCTGATGATTGCAGTGTGCAGCGCTCATCTGTCGCTTCTGATTTAGCGAGATGCGCTACATAGTTCACCTGCAGGGTGCGCTATGCTCAGATTGTGTCACGCTCGGTCATATGCTCGACATGAGGACTGGATGTGTGTGTGTGTGTGTGTGTGTGTGTGTGTGTGTGTGTGTGTGTGAGCACGGGTGTGTCTGTGTGCGTTTGTGTTCATGCATGCATTTGTGAGTGTTTTATTGAGTGTTGGCATATTTTTTTGTATATTTGCATATTTTTTCTTGAAAGACTGTAGTTGTGAGGTCCTTGAATTTAGGTGTGTGAGGGAATCAGTTCTTATTGAGCCCAATATCAACAACAATATCCAGCACTCTGTCTGCAACACGCTCTGACTGCAGATATGTCATCAAAACTCATGTTCTTATTTTAAATAAACCCCTTTTAATTGCTTCAATTGTTGGGATTGTGTGCTCTTGACAGTGAGGAGAAGGCATAATTGGGGTCATCATATTTTGGGAATGGTTAGTGGGAGCGTACCTCATTAAGCCTCGCTGCTCCATTGACTCCTGAAATGGAGAACGAGACGCATGCGCTGTGAGATTCCAGTCAACGGCTAAACTGACTCGCAAGAGTGCCGCCAATCTGATCATTAAAAAGTCCTTCTGAGATCCAGAGAAACCAACGGACCAATCTAGTCTCTTAAGACCCGGACACTTCACACTGTAATGAAGAGGCATCTGCCTCTGAAGCAGATGTCAGAATAATTATTTTAAATGAAATGCGGCCTCCGGTGAAGATTGGACTAAATACTCTCTGCATTTTAGAAGTGTCCCTGCATTTACTAAATGCTTGGTAGAAATGTGCATAACTTTGGGCAATCCGGTTTTTTAAGGGGAATATTTGCACTAACTGATGCCTTGCTTAAATCATAAATGAGGTCAATCTACCGGCCCCCTCCCACCCCCCCACCCTTGCCTGTGTCCATCTCAGCCGGCCCCCTCCCCACCCCCCCCACCCCCCCACCCTTGCCTGTGTCCATCTCAGGTTGTAGCTTTTGAGCTGGTGTTTCTATAGATACTGTTTGTACTGTTTCGTTCTAAAAATAAGCTGCTATGTGGGAAGAAGTTTGTGCTCGAGCTGCCGAGGAGCTACCAGGTGATACTTAAAAATATCTACTGCATGTAGAGTAAAAATGTCATGACTCTCGCTGGTACAGAAAAACAAACTTACTTTATTATTGAAAGCAGGATGTCTCGGCTTTTAATGAAAAAAAAAAAAAAGGTTCTTATCTGATGGTCAGGTTGGCTTTGTTGCTGCAAAACAAACTTCTTCCCACGTAGCATCTATCTTTGCACCACACGACAAAGATGGAAAAAGTTGAAAATAAATATGCGATGCATCAGTAGGATATTGCAATACTTTGTACTCTTTGATTGAAGCGTGTCTCTTAGCTGTGCTTTTGCGTCCCGTTTACTGCCCGCACACTTAACAAAGGCATTTTGTCGTTTTGCACTGACGAGCTTCTCATAATTGGTTCCTAATGGCACAATTAGTCATGTGTCTGTGCTGATTGCCAAACGATCGCTGACCTTGGAGTGTCTACAGGGACACCTAGAGGACAACAGCTGAAATTCATCTCGACAGGCCAGATGGTGAAAACGCTTGAGATTAACTCTGTCCATTTTAAAACCGTCCCTTTTTACTGATGGTGCTGAGAAACGGGTTTTAGATTGGGGAACGCCTCCAGATTATCTGGTAATTATGGTGGCAATTAGCCTCTTGTCTGTGCCACACAGGGCTGACTGAGGTATTGAACTGGATCAGGGACCTGCTGTGGACGCTTGGTCGACACACAGTGATCTCCCTCATTAAAAATGTATCAGGTTAAGGCCCATGTGCGCTTTGACCTTAAAGCCTTTTATTTACATGTCAGTTACTGACATCATGGGAATGAGTCAAAATGGCTTCCAGACAGTTTAAATGTGGGGAAAAGGCATGAACTAAAAGCTCTCTCTTTGTGGAAACATCACCCGTACGTGTCCATGGTGTACATGTTCAGATCCTGTGAAGGTGTGTGAGATAAATTTCACTCTTTAAACAGGACAGGGCTGAGCTAAAACCAGTTTGTTTGCGTGCAGTCTGGGCTCATTTTTTTCCTGAGTGAGCGGGAAAATTGTCCCATCGCATGCTCTTGCTTAAATCCTCAGAGGGCAGACAGGCAGGCACATTGCCCTGGTTCCCAAATTGGAGGGCGTGATTGATGAATAGCGGAGGGCGTGATTGATGAATAGCCTATCTCAGCAGCTGACAGGACATAATTGATGAAATGCAGTAAAGTGACTTCCTGCCGGGATTGTTTCAGCTTCTCTCCCACTAAACTGCGTCCTTCTCTCTTTCAGCCGAATCTCTTTTTCCGAGAGCCTGTCAGTGACCCAGTAATTACCGTGGAAACGTGCCGAGAGGCAGAACAGGAAGGACAAACTCGCCGTTTTCTCAGACGTGCCGATCTGCTCATACTGAGGCTCTATGTTCAGACTGCCATGTTCCAGAGAGTGGACCCTGACTAGAATAGCCTGCTCTGGGCCCATGTATGAACATAAGAACAGAAGAACACATAATGACGATGAACAGGCCAGTTAGTCCCTCTAGGCTCGCCAATTAACCTCCAAACTAGAGCTGGGCTACTCAACTCCAGGTCCTGCGGGCCACAGTGTCAGCGGGTATTTGCTCCAACCATGCGCTACACCACCTGATTTCACTAATGAGCTTACTTCCAAAACCAAGGAGGTAAAGTAATCGGTAGGGATGTGGTGTAGTGCACGATCAGAGCAAATACCTGCCGATACTGCGGCCCACAGCACCTGGAGTTGAGTTGTGCTCAACAAGAGAGTATCCAGCACAGAGCCAAGCCAGGAAGTGCAAATGTTATTTGCAGGTTAACAAAATGCTGTGTGAAATTGAAATGAGTGAAGAAATGGGTAGTTGTGGGTGTGTGACCAGGGCAGCGATTTGGGCTCAGAAGATCTGGCCGGACAAATGGGTCCCCACAGGTAAAAGTATTTTTTTTTGGGGTGCGGCTCGCTGAGTCTGTTTTCATTTTGCAGTGCTGAGTCTGCTGAGGGAGGGAGCTGACCCCAATACATGCACCCCCTCTGGAGGATCCCTGCCCAATACGCACACCCCCTCTGGAGGATCCCTGCCCAATACGCGCACACCCTCTGGAGGATTCCTGCCCAATACGCGTGCCCCCTCTGGAGGATCCCTGCCCAATACGCGCACCCCCTCTGGAGGATCCCTGCCCAATACGCGCACCCCCTCTGGAGGATCCCTGCCCAATACGCGCACCCCCTCTGGAGGATCCCTGCCCAATACGCGCACCCCCTCTGGAGGATCTCTGCCCAATATGCGCACACCCTCTGGAGGATCCCTGCCCAATACGCGCACCCCCTCTGGAGGATCTCTGCCCAATACGCGCACACCCTCTGGAGGATCCCTGCCCAATACGCGCACCCCCTCTGGAGGATCCCTGCTGCATCTGGTAAGACGCAGATAACGCTTTTACACAAACCTTTTTATCTGCTATGCGCTTTTAATTTGGAATGTAGGCCAGCATAATGAGGCGGAGTCAAGCCTCGGCCCCACCTCTTGGGACTCCTTCTTACCCCCTCCTTCACTTGATAGACCTACCTTGACTTTTTATGTTTATTTTTTTGTTTCATTTTGTTAAAACTACACACGGGGGGGGGCATGCTCTGGTCGTACAGATTGGGAATGATTGACAGCACAAAGAAGCCCCGCCCACACTCCGTTCCTTCCTGGGATCTGCGTCTGAGTGACAGGTGCTTCACGCTAAAGGAAACAGCTCCTGGTTACACCCCAGTAATGCTCTGCCCCAATGCAGTGGGGAAAATAATAATAATAATAATAATAATATTATTTTGTGGTAAAACTATGTGTTGCATGTAATAGGGCTGAGGCAGTTTACCATGAGCGCTTATGTGTAGAGCCTGGTGGTTTTCAGAAAGTTTAGCCCCAACCTGTGCTGTCCATCATGTGGACTGATGCAGACCGAATGTTTTTCGATCCCTGGAACGTTTCTGCAACGTTGGGCGGCTAATGCTGCCGAGTGAAACCCACATCCGTCAGTCACCACAACGTTGCGCTTCTGTTAGTGATGCGTCAATCTTATTTTCTACTTGACCCCCCCCAACACACACAGTGTGCTCGCCATGACAACTGCTTTGCTGCGGAGCTGCTGATTGGCTGCGGGCTGGACGTGGACGTGCAGGATCGGGACCTGTGGACCGCGCTGCACGTAGCAAGCGCATGCGACCACTCTGACACTACACTGCTGCTGCTGCTGGTAAGCCAAGCCTCTCTCTCTCCCTCTCTCCTTCTATCTCTCTCCATCTCTCTTTCTCACCCTCTCTCTTTCCATCTCTCTTTTGACCCTCTCTCTCTCCTTCTATCTCTCTCTCTTCATCTCTCTTTCTCACCCTCTCTCTTTCCATCTCTCTTTTGACCCTCTCTCTCTCTCTCACCCTGTCTCCTTCTCTCCTCTCTCCCTCTCTCCCCCTATCTCTCTCTCTCACGCTCTCTATCTCCTCTCTGTCTCTCTCTCAATCTCTTTCTCCCTCCCTCTCTCCTCTCTCCCTTGCTGTGTTCTTTTTTAAAGCAGGTGACGGTGCAGCAGTAGTGGTATGAATGTGATTGGTAGGTGAGCTCTTTAATGAGCTTCCTGTACAGGATTCATTGGCAATGAGAGAACTGCAGCTCCGCCCTTTTACAGACGCCCAGCTGGAGTGGGTGGGGTGTGACACATACAGCGCCCCATTTCTCTTATTCTTTATTTTAATTGGCTGGGGGTCATGAGGGGAGTGTCGGCCATACTCTGACACTGTCTGGTTTTCTTGGTTACCATGGCGCCATGATGACAGACCTCAGGGCTCCACCCTGACAGAGAGTGTGAAGTGTGTGTGTGTGTGCGTGTGTGTGCGTGTGTTTGTGTGTGTGGAGATGGCCATGTTCAAATTAAGTTAAGTTAAGATGTTCTTCCTTTCCTTCTTTTGACATTTGGAAGAAGTAAAAACACAAAGTCTTGGGATCAGTCAACATCCTTTCTCCTTTTGTGAGTTCAAAAAATGAACCTAAATGAACTGTGAAGAAACAAGCCTGGCACTCGCATTTATGCGTCAGTTTTTACTGAGTCTCGTCCAGTATTGGGCCACAGAGCTTGCTCATGTCTATAGGGAGGTAACATCCATCCACATTTGAGTAGATTTCATACTCCCGTTGAACTGCTGTGTAGGAAAACATCAATGCCGTGTGGGTTGTCAGTTATTTTTCCATCTTACTCAGTCCGTTTGAAGTATTTGAGGGAGTATTTTTAGCAGCTTTGCTTCAAAGCGTGTGTGTATCCTGCAGAGTGTAGGATCCTGCTGCTGGAGTCTCAGGGCTGTAGCGGCTGCTGGAGTCTCAGGGCTGTAGATGCTGCTGGAGTCTCAGGGCTGTAGCGGCTGCTGGAGTCTCAGGGCTGTAGCGGCTGCTGGAGACTCAGGGCTGTAGCGGCTGCTGGAGTCTCAGGGCTGTAACGGCTGCTGGAGTCTCAGGGCTGTAGCGGCTGCTGGAGTCTCAGGGCTGTAGCTGCTGCTGGAGTCTCAGGGCTGTAGCGGCTGCTGGAGTCTCAGGGCTGTAACGGCTGCTGGAGTCTCAGGGCTGTAGCGGCTGCTGGAGACTCAGGGCTGTAGCTGCTGCTGGAGTCTCAGGGCTGTAGCTGCTGGAGACTCAGGGCTGTAGCTGCTGGAGTCTCAGGGCTGTAGCTGCTGGAGTCTCAGGGCTGTATATACTGATTTGATTTGATTTGTAGCTTTATTAAAAAATTTTGGAAACATTGTAATGTTGCTGCAATTAACAAAATTGGGTCCTGACTGCAAGAAGTAGCTGTCAACCTGAAACGCCAAAGAATCAAGGAATGCAGTCTGTATTACCGTCAACGGACACAGTTATTACTGCATGCAAGAATTAAAATCCATAAAAATGCTCAGACATATTTCTACTAATTTTTTTATTTATTTGGCAGAGACTTTTATCCAGATTGTAATTATACACAGAAAAATTATGAGGAATAAAAGCGTTTGATCGGTGGCAGACGAGCAGTGTTGTGAGCCAGCAGGCAAATCTGTGGATTTTCAAAAGGTCTGCAGACACAGTTCTTCTCTACAGTGAGGATAACGTTTAGGCAGACACAGTTCTTCTCTACAGTGAGGATAACGTTTAGGCAGACACAGTTCTTCTCTACAGTGAGGATAACGTTTAGGCAGACACAGTTCTTCTCTACAGTGAGGATAACGTTTAGGCTACAAGAGATTTGTGGAACAGATACCAATGGGTTCCATGGAAGCATTGCTTTCTTTTTTTCTTTTCTTTTTTTTTTTTTTTTTTTTTTTGGGAAACCTGACCAAGTGTAGGAATAGGCACACCTGTATACCTTTGCTTCTCTACTCTATCCTAATGCACAATTGTTGATGGTTCTGGGATATACAGGATAACTGTTTATAGTGTGTGTCACTGTAAAATGTGTTCTGAATATCACTTTGCACACTAGTTGCTGTGCTTGCTTTCCAGTGGAGGAGAAGCTCCATCAATATTTGAACCTTTGAACCACAGTGAAAAAATATAAAACACAACAAAATGGACTTGTACTGTAAACGAAAACAAATGCTTCATGTGGAAACTAACTGGCCAGCTTGTAGGGCATTTGGTATCAGTAATACAAATGTGGACCTGGCACCTTAGGAGCTCTAAGGGATGCCAGTTTAGGGAAATCATATTCATATTTCTCTAAAATGTGCCAATGAGCGTTGCCGTGGAGCCGAGATTTGCCCTGCTTATTGCTGGGAAGCAGCAGCTATATTAATTTTCAAAGGGAATATCAAAGTGACATTCATAATTATGTCATTCAGTATTTGATGAAAACCATGCTCTGCCTTGAGAGATGGAGAGAGAGGGAGAGAGAGAGGGAGAAAACGAGGGAGAGGGGGAGAGGGAGTGAAGCGAGGGAGAGAGGGAGGGAGGGAAGCGATGGAGAGAGGGAGGAAGAAAGCGAGGGAGAGAGGCGGAGAGAGAGAGAGGGAAGGGAGGGAGAGAGTGGAAACAGAGAGAGAGATACGCCTGACAAACTATTAAAGGGAAATCTAACTGCCTTTTTTATTTTAAGTTATTCACTCTGTTGAGGGTGTTCTGCTCCACGGTATGTTAAAGCCTCACAGTGAGGATGAGATGGAAGGATGAAAAGTAGGCCTCATTTGCATTTCAGTAGGGCAGCCCGCAGCCTCGATTAGCAGACTCGCAGTTCTTCGTTCACGGGAGCTACAGGCAGCCAGGACTTTCGCGAGCTGTGTTCATCTGATGTGCATTCTCTCCCTCTGACAGAACAGTGACCAGCATAGACTGTACCAGTGTAGCTTTTATCAAGCACCGTCTGCTACTAGAATCAATTCATTTTATTTTTTAACTACACAGCTAGTGTGAGTTCAGCGTTCATATGCATTTAAACGAGAATTTGAGTGTATAAACTCTACACAAGACTATTTGTGAATATATACATGTGCATATCCATCTGAACTCCAGCAAAGGTAGTGTTGTGGGAAATGCTTTAGCCGTACATCTGTTGTTCAGCCAATTACACAGCCTTCTATCTGTGTACATCAGTGATCCCCAACCCTGTTCCTGGAGATCTACGGTCCTGTAGGTTTTCACTCCAACCCTAACAAAGCACACCTCACTCAACAGCTAGAGATCTACCGTCCTGTAGGGTTTCACTCCAACCCTAACAAAGCACGCTTCGTTTAACAGCTAGAGATCTTGTTGAGCTGCTAATTCGTAGAATCAGGTGTGCCAAATTAGGGTTGAACTGAAAACCTACAGGACGGTAGATCTCCAGGAACAGGGTTGGGAAGCACCGATCTTTATAACTGTTACATACAAATGTTTTTTATTCGTGATGAAAACCCATTTGGCGAAAAACAATTAATTCTATTATTGGAACCTCTTGGGACCCCCATACCAGTGAAGTGTATCACTGCATTTAGACACTGGCACTACTGTGTACTATTAGCATTTAAAATGCATGACTAACAGCATATTAGAAATAGGCTATTTGAATTCTGCGGTTTCCATGTGCGTGTTTACCGTACCTACGATTAAACGTGCAAGCTGGCTTTTTGAATCCTGTTATGTCATCACCTCCTACGGTTGCAGAGGGATTCCTTTACCTTTTTTAAAAAAAAATTCTCTGGGATGCTTCTCACCCCCGCTCTGCTTATCTCTAGCGTTTCCTTGCCAACGCCTCCCTCGCTCCAGTTTTTCTGTTTTCCTGCTGAGCGAATGAATAGAAATGTCATTTTTCTCGCTCTATTTTAGTGCTCGTGACTGTGCACTGAACAAAGCTTCCCGGCTCCCAGCCAATGGTATTGCCAGAGCCCCTGGGTATGAGCAAAGGATTATGGGACATTATGGCCCAAAAATAGCAGAAAATATAATTCTGCTCGGCCAATAAAAGGGTGAAATCTTAACTGTTTCACAGCTGGGTTTTACAAATGTATCGCTAATATACTGGTACTCACAAATCGTTTATATGATTTATTAATATTATATTTCTTATGCGCATTTCCTCTCCTGATATTAGCATGAGTTAAAGGACTCAAACTTATGACCATCTGGCTTCATTAAAACCCTACCAGACTGCTGTCCTGTGGGTTCTCCTGTCTGTTCCGGAATATTCTCTACAGAAAATGCTCTGTTTACACTGCACAGTTCGGCTGCCTCAATGGTTATTTCAGCTCTGCACTGCAGTGGAGTATTGGAGTATTGGAGTAGTGGAGTCTTCTTATAGATCCCTGTTCGCATTTGACACGGCATCCTTATCAGAGTTAGTTGTGGATACTTTGGCACACTGACCTTATTCCTCAATAAAACAATTCATGGATGCCATTATATTAACTGATGTTGCTCCGGAAAAATTTTGTAATCATTCATAGCAATTAACATGTTAGATTTTCGCTGTGTGCAACGTACCCATCTATGTCAAATATAGCTTTCACCTGATGTAGGAAGTGTCACGGTAATGGTGTGGAGATGTCACTTTCCACAGGCATAATATACCCTATGTATGCCTGTGCCAATTATATTTTTATAC
>CM040398.1:36001112-36026112 GCA_022702515.1 Ilyophis sp. 1 JC-2022
CAGTGCAGAATGTGGTAATGCGCACGGTTGCAGTGCATAATGTGGTAATGCGCACGGTTGCAGTGCATAATGTGGTAATGCGCACGGTTGCAGTGCAGAATGTGGTAATGCGCACGGTTGCAGTGCATAATGTGGTAATGCACACGGTTGCTGTGCAGAATGTGGTAATGCACACGGTTGCAGTGCAGAATGTGGTAATGCGCACGGTTGCACTGCAGAATGTGGTAATGCACACAGTTGCAGTGCAGAATGTGGTAATGCACATGGTTGCAGTGCAGAATGTGGTAGTGCGCACGGTTGCACTGCAGAATGTGGTAATGCGCACGGTTGCACTGCAGAATGTGGTAATGCGCATGGTTGCAGTGCAGAATGTGGTAATGCGCACGGTTGCACTGCAGAATGTGGTAATGCGCACGGTTGCAGTGCAGAATGTGGTAATGCGCACGGTTGCACTGCAGAATGTGGTAATGCGCACGGTTTCACTGCAGAATGTGGTAATGCACACGGTTGCACTGCAGAATGTGGTAATGCGCACGGTTGCACTGCAGAATGTGGTAATGCACACGGTTGCACTGCAGAATGTGATAATGCGCACGGTTGCAGTGCAGAATGTGGTAATGCGCACGGTTGCACTGCAGAATGTGGTAATGCGCACGGTTGCACTGCAGAATGTGGTAATGCACACAGTTGCAGTGCAGAATGTGGTAATGCACATGGTTGCAGTGCAGAATGTGGTAGTGCGCACGGTTGCAGTGCAGAATGTGGTTGCGCACGGTTGCACTGCAGAATGTGGTAATGCACACAGTTGCAGTGCAGAATGTGGTAATGCACATGGTTGCAGTGCAGAATGTGGTAGTGCGCACGGTTGCACTGCAGAATGTGGTAATGCACATGGTTGCAGTGCAGAATGTGGTAATGCGCACGGTTGCACTGCAGAATGTGGTAATGCACATGGTTGCACTGCAGAATGTGGTAATGCGCACGGTTGCAGTGCAGAATGTGGTAATGCGCACGGTTGCACTGCAGAATGTGGTAATGCGCACGGTTGCAGTGCAGAATGTGGTAATGCGCACGGTTGCACTGCAGAATGTGGTAATGCGCACGGTTTCACTGCAGAATGTGGTAATGCACACGGTTGCACTGCAGAATGTGGTAATGCGCACGGTTGCACTGCAGAATGTGGTAATGCACACGGTTGCACTGCAGAATGTGGTAATGCGCACGGTTGCACTGCATAATGTGGTAATGCACACGGTTGCACTGCATAATGTGGTAATGCACACGGTTGCACTGCAGAATGTGGTAATGCGCACGGTTGCACTGCATAATGTGGTAATGCACACGGTTGCACTGCAGAATGTGGTAATGCACACGGTTGCACTGCAGAATGTGGTAATGCACACGGTTGCACTGCATAATGTGGTAATGCACACGGTTGCACTGCAGAATGTGGTCATGCGCACGGTTGCACTGCATAATGTGGTAATGCACACGGTTGCACTGCAGAATGTGGTAATGCACACGGTTGCACTGCATAATGTGGTAATGCACACGGTTGCACTGCAGAATGTGGTAATGCGCACGGTTGCACTGCATAATGTGGTAATGCACACGGTTGCACTGCAGAATGTGGTAATGCGCACGGTTGCACTGCAGAATGTGGTAATGCGCACGGTTGCACTGCATAATGTGGTAATGCACACGGTTGCACTGCAGAATGTGGTAATGCACACGGTTGCACTGCAGAATGTGGTAATGCGCACGGTTGCCGTGCAGAATGTGGTAATGCACACGGTTGCAGTGCATAATGTGGTAATGCGCACGGTTGCTGTGCAGAATGTGGTAATGCACACAGTTGCAGTGCAGAATGTGGTTTCACTGACGACTAAACTGCTCCTGTCTCCTCTCCAGGTTTGGACTCGGCAGCTTTGCACCGTGTGAAGATGGAGAGGCCGGCCACCATGCTTTCCGATATCCAGCGGCTTGTGGCAGCCGGGGGAAGTGTGAACCAGAGCAACGATGATGGGGTCACTTTGGTGAGTGTGCCCCAGCCTGTCACCACGCCCTGTCTCTGTGCTGTGGTCTAAGCTCCTCCCTGTCTTTGTGCTGTGGTCTAAGCCCCTCTCTCTCCCTGTGCTGTGGTTTAAGCCCCGCCATGTCTCTGTGCTGTGGTCTAAGCTCCTCCCTGTCTCTGTGCTGTGGTTTAAGCTCCGCCCTGTCTCTGTGCTGTGGTCTAAGCTCCGCCCTGTCTCTGTGCTGTGGTTTAAGCTCCTCCCTGTCTCTGTGCTGTGGTTTAAGCTCCGCCCTGTCTCTGTGCTGTGGTCTAAGCTCCTCCCTGTCTCTGTGCTGTGGTCTAAGCTCCGCCCTGTCTCTGTGCTGTGGTCTAAGCTCCGCCCTGTCTCTGTGCTGTGGTTTAAGCTCCGCCCTGTCTCTGTGCTGTGGTTTAAGCTCCGCCCTGTCTCTGTGCTGTGGTCTAAGCTCCGCCCTGTCTCTGTGCTGTGGTTTAAGCTCCGCCCTGTCTCTGTGCTGTGGTTTAAGCTCCGCCCTGTCTCTGTGCTGTGGTTTAAGCTCCGCCCTGTCTCTGTGCTGTGGTTTAAGCTCCGCCCTGTCTCTGTGCTGTGGTCTAAGCTCCTCCCTGTCTCTGTGCTGTGGTCTAAGCTCCTCCCTGTCTCTGTGCTGTGGTCTAAGCCCCGCCATGTCTCTGTGCTGTGGTCTAAGCTCCGCCCTGTCTCTGTGCTGTGGTCTAAGCTCCTCCCTGTCTCTGTGCTGTGGTCTAAGCTCCTCCCTGTCTCTGTGCTGTGGTCTAAGCTCCGCCCTGTCTCTGTGCTGTGGTCTAAGCTCCTCCCTGTCTCTGTGCTGTGGTCTAAGCTCCTCCCTGTCTCTGTGCTGTGGTCTAAGCCCCGCCATGTCTCTGTGCTGTGGTCTAAGCCCCGCCATGTCTCTGTGCTGTGGTCTAAGCCCCGCCCTCCCTGACCCTATTCTTCTCCGGCACGCAGCTACATGTGGCCTGTGCCAGTGGCTACAGGGATGTGGTCACCCTGCTGCTCCAGAGCAGTGCTGACCCACAGCTGGCCGACGCTACCTGCTGGACCCCTCTACACCTGGCTGCTAAATTTGGACAGGTACTGCAGCTCTCTGCCTTCACACCTCCCGCCTCACTGTTTGATGGATGTGTCATTCTATATGGTACATTATATCTCACAAATGTCTGTGCCGGTTTCTCAAATATGACAAGACCCCTCACATCAGCTCGATCAAAATGAATGATTGGACACAGAAACCGGCCTTGTGTTTTAAACAGACAGGTGTGCTGCTGGTCTGGTCCTGTGTAGCTCACAATGGTATACAGTGCATAATGCATTAGTCAGTGACAGTGTGGGTATTTGCATCCATATCGGATGAACCGTTTAGATAGTTTTAGTTTACATAGTCCCCCCCCCCATTTTCGGGCAAAATATTGGACAGTTTAACATAATGTAGAATAAAGTAATCATTTTTTAAATTTGATCCCATATCTTTTGCATGCCATGACTTCCTGATGTCTGTGACACAACAATCAAAAGACTCTTGATATCTTATTTTCTGGTACTCTTACAAGCGATACTCTATGGCAGGGGTGTCAAACTCCAGTCCTGGAGGGCCGCAGTGTCTACAGGTATTTGTGGTTTCCTTTTAATTAGCACCCAGTCAAAGCATTGAGAACAAGGTGTTTGGACTTCTTAGCCAATCAGTGACTTAAATTAATCACTTGTGCTGAAACACACCAAAAACCAGCAGACACTGCGGCCCTCCAGGACCGGAGTTTGACACCCCTGCTCTATGGGATCTCTATGGGAATTGGGGGGTGGGACTAGATTTAGTAGTAAATTACACTGGAACAGTATTGACTACATGGTTGGCTAAATGGCTGTAAGTCATACAGGGTCTGGCATATCAAACAAGCCTTAAACCATCACTCTGCTGCTGGATATGCAGTAGATATGGATGGATAACTTGAGGGGTTTATTCTCCTTACTTATTTTTCCATAGATTTCAATTGGAAAATTTGTCAGGAAAAACTATCTTCTTCTCACATGGACCAAAACGAATTATTCTTTTCACACCAAATCTCTCCTCACATGAACTAGAATCCTTATCCTTCTCGCACACGAGGCCGTGGCATTCCGCTAACCGGCATTGCTCTGGGCTGTACACTTTCCCAACCGTTTATATGGATGAGGATGTGTAACAATGAAGGAGATTTTGCAGAAAAATTTATCCATCTTGCTGATACGATCGAATATTTGATTACAGTGCTATTCTGGGTGGTGCTGACAAGGATACTGTTCTGGTATTAGACCGCTCTTTTTGCCCTGTTAGCGTTTTTCCAAAGGCGGGATTCACGACTGTTGAGCGGATGTCCCCGTCCTGCCGCCCACAGCGCTCTGCTGACGCCGCTATGAACACACTCTGACTGGGACACTCTGGAAGCGCCTCTGTTAAAAACCACACTGGCAACAACAGAGCCTGTGCACTGAATGAAAATTTGCAGCGTCTCCATCTTGTGACTCTGATAATTGATGATGTTGGGGTAATTGATAGATATTCTATATATTAAACATACCCACAGGGCTGATTCATACGCTAGCCCCGCCCACATGGGCGTTCTACACACTGGCTGTATTCCGGGGGTGATTGTGACATCATCACCTCTATGATGTAAACCCCCTCAGAGCCAGCTGACCTAACCTCAGCTGACTGACGCATCACTGCTGAAAATGGCCTTCAAGACTCTCCTGGCCCACCTTGGACAATATTCGGGGCTATGAGCCAAATGGGCTGGGGAGCTGGGCTGGGGTCAGCCACGACGGCGTGAAACACAAAACCCTGCACCACACCCTCCTCTGTGAGTCACGCAAAGTTGGCTGGAGCCGTCTCTGACCCTAGTTCAGACAACCGCTCGCTCGAGTTCAGCTTCGGTCTCCGCTGCTAATTAGCACCCGGAATGCACTGCGGCCACCTGTGAAAGTGCCAGACTGCAGGCACTAATTAGAAAGAACGAGAGTCGCTAACGGCATATTCCACAGGCAGTTAAGTGGCATATAAAAGAACATTCTGGAAGAAAATGTGAGGAGAGGGTGGGAAGCCCGGGCTGCTTATTCTCCAGCTCAGCCTCAAATTACTGCATCACATCCCTCAGAGTCTAATATACGGTCATATTTGTGTTCACGATTTATAAAATTATTTCTGCATGGCTTTGGTTAATCATCGCAAGAATTATTCATTTTAGAATGTATGTTCCAGGTTTCGAGCGTTATATGATATCACCGGCTGGCTCGCTGAGTGACTCCTCGTTAACTTCATGAAGAATAATATAATTAACATGAAGAATAATATCACTAACATGAAGAATAATGCTTCATTGTGCATCAAAGTTAAAGACAAATGTTCTTAGGGAAAGAAAGGAATGTGTTGTGCCCATGTGGTGTGTGATCTTTATGGCTTTGCAGGTTCCTTTATTTCTCTCCATTCTCTGCATGTGTGTTTTCTGCAGAGGGTGTGATACTTCTGCTTGAGTCTCAGGGCTGTAGCTGCTGTGGTTTGGTACTTGTGTGCAGTTTGTTAGACCCAGTGTGGTAGCAGGGCAGTTTGAGACGGGTTGGATCAGGGAGCTGCGTTTGAACCAGGGCAGAAACGATCAGCTGTGCGTGCGTGCGTGCGTGCGTGCGTGCGTGCGTGCGTGCGTGCGTGCGTGCGTGCGTGCGTGCGTGCGTGCGTGCGTGCGTGCGTGCGTGCGTGCGTGCGTGCGTTTGTGTGTGTTTCACAACTGCTGATGTGTCACCACTGATGGTGGTGTGTCCTCGCGCACGCATACACACACACACACACACACACACACCTTGTGCTCCCCGAGGTGACGCTGTGACAGACAATCTGTCACACAGAGAGAGTCTCTGTTTGGGATTTATGCCTGGTGAGCTGGGGACAAACTCCACATAGAGAGTCTGGCAGTTAGCGCCCCGCGGCTAATGAGCTGTGCACAGTCATCCCGCCGGCGCTCTCTCACAGCAGCGTAGCCTTAAATACCGGCGGTTTCCATGGAGCAGTGATGCACTGAGCGGAAGAGAGCAGTGCCTGTTTGATGTGACCTTCAGTCTTTCTGTCCCCTGCAGAGAATTTATGTATGTGTGTACTCCCCTTTAATTGGGAGAAGGCCCATGAATGTATGGGTGTTCTCCCTTTTAATTTGGAACAGGGTGTTAAATGGATGGATATCCTCTTCTTTACTTCTGACCAGAGTGGTGAATATCTGTGTCCTCCCCTTTAATTGTGAACAGTGGTGAATATCTGTGTCCTCCCCTTTAATTGTGAACAGTGGTGAATATCTGTGTCCTCTCCTTTAATTGTGAACAGTGGTGAATATCTGTGTCCTCTCCTTTAATTGTGAACAGTGGTGAATATCTGTGTCCTCTCCTTTAATTGTGAACAGTGGTGAATATCTGTGTCCTCTCCTTTAATTGTGAACAGTGGTGAATATGTGTCCTCCCCTTTAATTGTGAACAGTGGTGAATGTCTGTGTCCTCCCCTTTAATTGTGAACAGTGGTGAATGTCTGTGTCCTCCTGTTTAATTGTGAACAGTGGTGAATATCTCTGTCCTCCCCTTTAATTGTGAACAGTGGTGAATATCTCGGTGTCCTCCCCTTTAATTGTGAACAGTGGTGAATATCTCTGTCTTTCCCTTTAATTGTGAACAGTGGTGAATATCTCTGTGTCCTCCCGTTTAATTGTGAACAGTGGTGAATATCTCTGTGTCCTCCCCTTTAATTGTGAACAGTGGTGAATGTCTGTGTCCTCCCGTTTAATTGTGAACAGTGGTGAATGTCTGTGTCCTCCCGTTTAATTGTAAAGAGTGGTGAATATCTCTGTACTGTCTGCTCTTCCCTGTTGCAGAGCGGCATTGTGGGCCAGCTTCTGGATCAGCACGCTAACCCCACCCTCTTAAACTGCGACCTGGACAGGCCCTCAGGTAGGATGAACCCAAAAACATACAGGAACGAGCTCCCCTCATTCCTGCCAAACAAAGCCGCTATTACAGTCACTCTGATAAAGCCAAAACGAGCTCTCCCCGCATCCCTAAGGCGACCAGGAACAGCTTCTCCATCTTCACATGCAAACAAGCCAGCCGTCACTGGAGCTCATTCGGCTCTGAAACCCGCATCCTGCCGCTTAATGAGACTGATCAGCCACGGGAAAACAGTGCATATTAAACGGGGTTTTTATTAAAATGCTCCAAGGGCTTACAGCCTGTAATTGAATTTGCGAGGAACTATCTACAAATGACCTTACTATTGTGTTATTTGTTAAAAAACAGCGTGAATAATCCGAGCATTTCCAGCCTGACAAGCTGTTCTTTTTAAAAACAATGTAATTGGATATTAGTGAGAGTCTTTGCTCAAGCAAACACCCATTTTTAATTTAGCTATCAATGTCATTATCAAGGGCACCTTGTAGAGCTGCTCTCTAAAAGATAATCTATTTGGTGTGTTTTCCAGTTACCTTTCAGCATTTTCTGATTACAGCTTTAAATTACTTTAATGGAATTGAGCCTAAGTCAAAGTATGCAGCTGAATGTTAAGTGCAGATCGGCTCTTAAATGTTTGACACGTCCAAACTCATTTTATTGTTTTAATCTCAGGGATAAAATGGCGCCTGTGCTCATTTTGCAATTAGCATCGGTGCCTTGAATCATATTGCTTTGTTCACAGTGTTATATGTATACTATATATATATATATACATTTCTTATTTGAGAACCAGTTCAGACCTGTGAGTGGCTAAAACACAAAGGAAGCTAATATTCACTTTTAAAAAAGGCAGGGCACAACCAGCGACATTTTTTTTATTATTATTATTTATTTTTTTAAATGCCAATAGCACAAGAAGAGATTGTTCCAACAGGGCTACGAAACCCAGCGTCGGCCAAGAAGCAAAACATAATATGGTAGGACACCTTCTCAGAAATACAGCGCTGACGAGGCAGGAAGGCAAATCTGCCAACACAGCAAAACAAGAAAGCGCAGGAAGGCCAGCGAGCCACAAAGTCAACCGTCACAGGAACTGGACGTTAAAACTGGCGTCAGGGACACGATGTCAACCGCCACAAGAACTGGACGTTAAAACTGGCGTCAGGGACACGATGTCAACCGTCTCAAGAACTGGACGTTAAAACTGGCGTCAGGGACACGATGTCAACCGTCTCAAGAACTGGACGTTAAAACTGGCGTCAGGGACACGATGTCAACCGTCTCAAGAACTGGACGTTAAAACTGGCGTCAGGGACACGATGTCAACCGTCACAGGAACTGGACGTTAAAACTGGCGTCAGGGACACGATGTCAACCGTCACAGGAACTGGACGTTAAAACTGGCGTCAGGGACACGATGTCAACCGTCACAGGAACTGGACGTTAAAACTGGTGTCAGGGACACGAAAATCTGGCCCTCTCAGCCAATAGTGCTGCTGCCTTTCATTCTTCCCCTCCAATCAGGACTCATTTAAACCTGGGTCACCAGGTGAGTAAAATTTCTGGCCAATGTCAGTGGGTAGAAAAGAAACTCGGCAGTAATTACCGGCCTCAGGGACCAGATTGGCGTACCCCTGGCTCTGGTATCTCCTTATTCTCCTTATTCCTTGTATATACAACTCATAACTGTGTGACGGACCTAAAAGTGCGCGTGTACGGCTGTTATTGGTAATCGTGCGCATACCCCCCCTCATTACTGTAGCATGATGCCGCTGTAGGCTGTGCTGTGATAATGCGTTTCAGTGCGTGCGTGCGTGTGCGTGTGGCATGCTGAGATAAGAACATTATCGTCCTGCAGCAGATTCTTTCTACCGAGACTAAAATGGAATCGCAGCGACAGCAACGGGTCCAAAAATAATAATAAATGAATAAAGTCTTTCATCACAGCAGCATTTGAAGCCGTCGTTTCCTGGAGGGCCTGAATTAAAAATGGACGAAGCGGGCGTGCGATTTCTCAGCAGGATTTAGTGGAAGTCGTATGAAACGTTGTGTTTTTGGTTAATGATGCAGTACAGAGGAGGCTCAGCCTGCACGGGTTCTGCAGGGGGCTGAAGGGGCTGCCTTTAAAGGTTGGAAATACAAAGAGCGTACTCTGCTCACCCCAACAACGCCGCTCACCCTGGGATCTCATGGCACTCGGCTCTGTGGCTACCCGGCTAATCAATAACTCATCTTGACCAGGGGGGGCTGGAACAGCCGGAGGGTAGAAAGAAAGAGAATATCGTTGTTGGGGATTGAGGGTCGGAGGGAGCTTATCTTCTGCTTCTGCATCATCCTTTTTAAATGAAAATGAAGAAAGCTCTGTGGTCTTCTCCCTGAGACCCCATTACAGAGAGAGATCGGCCTCTCCCTCTTTCTTTCTCTCCCTCCCTCCACCCCTGTGCACAGACGGGATCGATGGCGTCACTGTCAATCCCGCGCGTATCAGGAGCCGAATGTGTCAAACGAGACGAGCAGCCGGTAATGAGCCGGTAACGAAAGAGATGAGAATCCCACGCATCTCTTCTGATTGACTACCGAAAAACTTCATTTACTCACAGACCTATTGATGAATGCACTCATTGCTTTCTGAAATGTCTTATTGATCTCCTGGGGTGAAGTTCTGGACTATTAGCAGTATCTGTTATTTCTGACTTTACCAGCGGAACGGGACAGGGCAAAAACTCCCTGCAACATACGATGCATTAACTTGTAAAGAACTCGTACAGTGTTGGGCAGGTCCAATCAGATTTTCCCAAAAGGTTTTGCATATTTTGTCTGACTTTTCACTTCGTAAAACTCTCAGTTCCAGTTTACCCGTGTGCAGTGCTTTTTAAGGATGGGCTTCTTATGTTGGTGACGGTTTGGTTTGGCTCGGCTCTAAATTGATTCTCCACCAGTAGCAGAATTTGTGGAGCTCTGCCCTGGCTCACACATTATAGTCACTTGTTTCCATGGCAGCACAGATGTTACTCCACGGCGGCAGAATGATGTGGTTCTGATCATAGATATAGAACAATAGATGTGACATATATAGAGTATTGTTCTATATCTATGGTTCTGACGGCCTCCTTCCCGTTGGGTTGCAGATGTCGCCGCGACCACTCATATCGCCGAACGGCTCCTGAGGGCGGAGGAGCACTGGGAACTGTGGCTGGCCGACCCCTCCGCTCCGACGCTGACGTCAGACCAGCACTGCCAAGAGATTACCCACGATGCCCCTGCGCCTGCCAAACTGTAGGTCTCTATCTTATCCTCTGCCGTCTGACACACTTTAATATTACCTGCCTTCTCCGCTGCTATCGTCGGTGTGAGAAATGGGTTTTTATCTCTCTTACCGAGACCTAAATGGGGTTTTTAGCTGGGAAAACCATGCCTGAGACAGTGATTGAATAAACTGTGTTTGTGTGGCGCTTTTATCAGGAGGCTAATTTACTGAACCACTGCAAGGCCATTTTACTCACTGTGGCCATTCCCAGCAGGGTTTATATGGCGATGCAACATTTTATTTAGTCAATTCAGCTGAAGCAAATGGACTATTTTTTTTGTAATTTTGACAAGAGAGCAGCTTAACCCCTGACATGAAATACAAGCGAGTCACAGTGAGTCAGGCATCTCCTATGGGGCAGTGTTCCCATCACTGCACAGGTGAGCTGATTTTCTGATTCGTCCTTAGCACACATCACTAACACTTCCTCTGGCTAATTGGTTTTCCCTGGACGTCGCCTCCATCCAGGTATTAACCAATCACAGACGTCCTTGTTAAGCCCTTTGGAGATAGTCCTCCTTGTTCTATGGTTCCATGGCTGCCGTTTACCGCTTAGCACTTTTTTTTTTTCCGAGGCAATCTTAGATATGAGATAATCAGCTCAGATGAAAGTATGTTTTTCATGGCTGTTGATCTTCTCCCCTCTCTATCCATCCCACCCCTGCCCTCTCACACCCTACCCTGCCGGACCCCACCACGCCCTGCCCCACCCCGCCACGCCCTGCAGACTCCCCTTTGCCATCCCCCTCTCCAAGCGGGACAGCCTCCTGGAGAGAAAGGCCATGTTCCGGGACTTTTCCGGCGGTCCGACCCCCCGTGGGCCCTCCCAGGAGAATGGCGTCGACGGCCTCCTCTCCTCCCGCAGCGGCAAACCAGAACAGGCAAGGCCACGCCCCTCCCCGCTGGTGTCAGAGAGCGTGCATCATGTGGGCGTGTCCACCCTGGGTGGGGTGGGGTGCCTCTGTGGCACAGCCTGTACAGCGCCGTCCACATGCCCATCGCGAGCCGCGATCCCTGCATCTCATGTCGCTCTTTCTTGCTCCCTTTCTTCCTGCCTCTCTACACTAAAGCCCCTAATGTTGTGGGGTCAGTCCCCACTAACGTCACTACAAAAATGTCTGGCATTCAACTTAAAAACTGATTGTGGGTATATTAGCCTGGTAGGATTGGCACCGTTAAATGGTTGTGAGGCCCCGAGACCCCTCACCCTGTGAGCTCATTCGCTTACTGTATTGTTACAGCAGATGAAAGTCGGAGGAGGAGAATTACATTAAAACCAGTGGGGGGATCTTAACTGTGAGAAAATGGCCGCTGAATAATTCGATTAGGCCTGTGACAGGACAGCGTCACGATCACGCTTCGATCGTTGAACACTAAACCCAACTCACCATGGAATTACAGTACAGATATCTCAACAGCAGCAGAGCCAGACAGAGCCTTTTCAGCTCTGGGGAAAAACAAAAAAAACCCGATCGCTGTATGTCAATGAAACCAGAGTGAAAGACGAGCCCGGGGGAGCGTTTGAGCGTTTGAGCGTTAGAGCGCGGCCCTTTGATAGGCTTGTGTAGATTGACTGTGTTGGCTTGTGTTACCAGGGATCGCAGACCAATAATCTTCCCTTGTTCAATTTCACGGGTGGATTTAGCCACTTTACACGCATGTGGCATATGAAGCGTGAACACTGACGTGTTTGTAGTCACAGCATTGTTGGGTCCTCTTAAGAATACCATGTAAACAGTAAATGTGTTTTAACTGTCCAGCTAAACTGAACCTGGCTTTCATTTGTCTCTTTTGTTTTGTTGATAATCTAAAATATATCTTTAGTATTACACTCCAGATCACAGAAGTTATTTTTAACACAAAAAAAACAACAAAAAGAAATCCCTTCATCCAACCGAGGCCAGCTTAGTCACTGCAGGCCTCTGAGTTCTTGTGATTCGCTGGGGCAGGAGGGTTGGTGACAGAGTTCTTGTGATTCGCTGGGGCAGGAGGGTTGGTGACAGAGTGGCTGCATCCCAATATTCTTCACTCCACTCGTCTCCTACAAGGAAATATGCAAAACTGCCTGTACGTTTCAGGTACAAGTAGTTGCATGTACAGTATACAACGTACCTGACGTTGCGGTTTGCGCCGAGACATTCATTAATATGTAACGATTAACATGTAATTATTGTGTAATCAGCAACACTAGATTAGGACACAAAGATCTGTTTCCAGGGCACGGAGGATAGGAGGTGTTAGTGGAGGAAAGGAGGGTGCGTTTTTCTGAGTATTGGGACGCACCCCTTCTCTGGTGACCCCATTGTCTGTGTTCCACAGGTGAGACTCATGCCCCCCGCCCCCAGCGATGACCTGGCCTCCCTCAGCGAGCTGACCGACAGCAGCCTCCTCTACGAGATGCAGAAGCGCTATGTAAACGACCAGATCTACGTACGTACCTCACATATATTATTTTCTTTGGCTAATTCCCGCCCATCTCCCCATATTCATGGAAGCTTACAGCTCATTGGAAATTGCAGCTTGGTTCTCGATAAATAAATGCGCACGTAGGATCCGTCCCTAAGGGATTGTAATATGAGTTGTACTCATCATCCCGTTTACAGAGTAATTAAAATAGCTGCGTACAGATGTGCTGCAGATGTGCTCTCAACCAGCACATTACTTTTCTGCGCATCCAAAGTCAACTTGATTGTTTTCCAAGGGCCGGATTCAGAGATAGCCAACTTAAGTCATGCACATGCAAGTCAAGTGCCTCTCCTGCATGGATTTAGCGCGAGCTGACTTATGCCGTCCTTGTGTTGCGCAGGTGCTTATTTCAAAATGTGGGTGGTACAGGGCATGATATTCTAATTACCTGTTTCTTGTACCTGACCCCCGGGTTGCCAGGTATCTACTAATTTTCATTATTATACGTTTTCAAGGTGTCAATGAGAGTGCCTTTAATAACCGCCTTTGCCTTTTGGAAAATCCTGCCTTTGGGCATCGTAGTTGCTCTTGCGTGACGGGGTACAGGCATACAGTGAACGTATTAATACATCGCATTGATAAAATGATCATAGCTTCGATTTATGACTAGGATATACCTGTCACACAATCAAAAAAAATAATCGCTGGACAGCGGTTGCACGCAATTAACATTAACAGATTAACATTTTTTAATTTTTTTTTAACGATTTACATAATAAAGTCATGTAGCCTATGGTGGTTGAACACAATAGCCTATATGCGACATCTTCAACTAATTTAGGAGCTGTGCTAACGCAAATCGTCTCTCCATAATGCACTCATTCTAATATCCATTTATGCGAAAGATGCTGCATTTTCATAATAATCAATTGACGGCGCTAGACATAAACTACCTTTTTTTCCGAGCAAAGTTGTGCGGAAAAAATTAAGTGAAAGCTCTGAATACGCGTATCTTGAACAACTTGCAGACACGCCTCATTTTCATCAAATCTCCACCCCGCGCGCGTAATGCCGCGTGTCTACTGGAGAGACGCTTAAAACAGCGAGTAAGTCAAATCACAAATAGTTTAAGCTACGCTGGAATTTCCGGAGTAAGTCCCATTTGCGTTTGCTTAATCTCAACTCTGAATCTGGCCACAAGCGTTCAGGAGATATGCGAGCATTGTTTTCGTCCTGTTGTCTGGGTAATAATCACGCACACACGCGCGCACGCTGAAAGGGGACAGCAGTTTGCCAGGTGGGTTGCTGCAGTGTACCTGGACTGTTTCACCTTCATTACTGCCACTGCAATCCTGCTGTTTAAATATTAAACTCCAACTGAACAGGAATCAATACTTCCCAGAGCAAAGTAGAGATAACAGTTCTGCTCGTGCTTCTCATGGGTCGTTTACTCACTGCCATTTTCTGGGAGGAGTTTTAATGGCTAAGCTCCGCCCCCTCAGAGGGAACAGCACCAGACTGTCATTTCCTGGGAGGATCTTGAATGGCTGAGCTCCGCCCCTCAGACAGAGGCAGCTCGAGCTTTGTGTGGTTTTGAATGCAGATTGATGTGGGGTATCTTCCATCCTGTTCTCATGCATCCGCACTCTTACAACAACTGCTTTTTGTTGCCATGGCAATGCGCTAATCAGACAATTACAGTTTTTCTCAATTGTTTAGACACTCAAAATCCTAAAAATAAAACATTAAATTTATGTGCCAACAGATGGACAATTTTTTCAAAATTATAAGAACTATTTTGTTTGTTTTAACACAAATTTCAGTCTCTTTAACACTTTTTGAATACATTTCACACAATTTTCATGTTTTAGTATAGAATTTTCAAAAAGTATATCTCTTGTTTTCACATGAAAAACACTGCCATTAAAAACTCCAAATCAACTCCACTATCCATTAACACACACATTCTTAACAGGTAAAACACTAGTTGATTTAATTATTCAATCAGCAATCGGAGCTTTAGCTCAAAATGTGAGCTCTCCTGTATGTGGAGAACAATGGCTGACGAACATTCAGAAATGCAAATAGGTAGACCTGCTCTATTGTTATTTACTGTAACATATCAATACTCAGTGAATCCTGTACTGCAGAGTGCCTAATGTATACTACTACAAGGGTACCACAGTACAGACATCATAGTGTGCACAAGCTAAGCTGGCAGTATCCCTCGTGTACATACCGAAGCCACCCCTACATGGAGCAAATACAGGAGAGCCTGTCCCCTCTGCAGCTCAGAGTAGCTAAGCATGATCTTCATGTACATGAGAATATGTGGCCTGATCAAGAGCAGAGACCGGACTCATTTATTTTTACTTTTACATCTTTTGTTTACTCTGTTTACATTTTTTTTTAAATTTTTTTTTTTTTTTTTTTTTAATTTTCTCCTCGAATACATTTTTGTAATTTGGAAAAAGAAAAAAATTCAAAATTAAATATTTGCATTGGCCAGTACACTCAAACAATAATATAATATAATGGTAATTGTGTCTTTCATTTTTTACACCCATGTGTAATTGGCATTTATGATTTGTATTCATTTGTTGACTAGTGTTTATTATTTGAAGAATTTTTTTTTGGATGAGAGTGTATGGTTTTGAAAATAGTGCTTGATTTTGACAAGAGATATATGAAGTTTTGCAGAAAGAGTTTACCGTGTGGGTTTTGTGTTTATAATTTTGAGAATTGAGTTTTAATTTCAGAAAATGTGTCTAAACAATTGAGAAACTGTAAATGAGCAGCCAGTGTCCAGTTTAATGTCACAAATGTTTTCAAATGTAGATGCTATGCTCTCTCTCTTTCTTTCTCTCTCTGTCTCTCTCTCGAGTTAAAATTGCAAAATGGCATAATCTTACAGAATATTTTCTTCCACTTTCAGACTTACATTGGCCATATTCTTCTGCTGGTGAATCCCAACAAGGAATTGCCTATTTATTCAACACTGGTGAGTGTTATATCCTTGTGTACCCCACCCTGAGTGGGGGTCCATCCAGTGAAACTAACCCTACACTTTTCTAACTGTGAAATATCAGTCGGCTTATCTGCTGAAATGGTGCGGGCTGTGTGCAGCAGGATTGCTTTGTGTAACATTCTGAACCAAGTACTCACAGTGGTGGATAATGGAGCATGTATTCATGAAATATGATTTGATCTGGTCATCAATAATTCAGTCATTTTCTATCAGCGGTGCACAGAATGTCTGTAAGCCGTGCGGCCCATCGCTCTCTCTGTCTCAATGTTGAATGAATGGAGCTGCTTCCCGTGCAGCTCATCGCTCCAGATCTATCATCTGGGTTGGGAAAGTGCTGATTATGGAAAAGTGTATTATTAACAGAGCTCAGAGAGAAATGAAGCCTCGTCTCTCCTCTAATCGCTTCTGAAGGCTGAGGTGAATGATGGGTACTGGACACCCCCCGGACAGCTTGGCTCCTGCGTAGGAGTGATTTAAGGTCTCTTATTCTCCTGCTTACCTGTTTAAGGTCCTCTCAGGTGAGCTGGTTCAGAGAAGTTTTCAGTTGAGGTGAGACTGTTCAGAAAGTAGCGTTAGTATATTATAGATTCAAATTTACTCCATACCGATTTTCTCATTCCCTGTCCACCTTAAACATATATCCCTGTTTTCCTATTCTACCTTAAATGGGTATTCCAGTTTTCCCATTCCACCTTAAACACATGACCCTGTTTCCCCATTCCACCTTAAACACATTATTCTGTTTCTCCATTCCACCTTAAACACATTACCCTGTTTCCCCATTCCACCTTAAACACATTATTCTGTTTCTCCATTCCACCTTAAACACATTACCCTTGCTTCCTAAACTCTGTTCTCTTTCCAACTGCCCTCCGGCCCCCCACCTGTCTATTGCCAGTAGCCATTTAAACTCTGTACCCTTCTCATGCAAACCTGCAAGCTAAGCAGGTGTGGGCTTGGCTATTACTATGATGGGAGAACAACTAAGTTGTTGCTAGAAGAGGTTTTTTTTGCCAGAAGGGGACAATCTTTCCTCTGGTCAAAATAAATAAACCCCATTGTCTGAGTACAGTGATGGGGACACTGTGCTGTAGAAAACTCTGCCCTTCAGAGGAGATGTTAAACTGCGGTCCCGACTCACTGTGGTCATTCAAGATCCCGTGACTCTTTGCGACAGAGTGGGGCAGTTAACCCCAGTGTTCTGGCCAAATTTTCACAAAAACTTCTCCCTCTCTTTATGTTGCCTCTTACTCACTTAGTCACTCATAAACCTGCTACCTGGCCACACAGTCCCACACTTTCATTCCACAGGACATCATTCCAAAAGAGATCTGAAATAAACTCTGTTTTTCATCTCTTGCTCCCCCCCCCCCCCCCCATATTACTAACTCCATCTGCCACCTCCTCTCCCCCTGCTCTCCCTTCACCCCACCCCCATGTGGGGGATTGTGGGATATCCACCCCTTTGATGTTAATCATTCTACCCATTTCCGGACTTTTACTATGTTCTCCCTCTCTTCCGCCCTCATCCTTCCTCCCCCTCATTATCACCATGGCGACCACACTATAGGGCAGTGATAGATCAGCATGCGTCCATGGTTACGGGATAGAGAGATTGTATAGTAGGACAGCAGTGATATTTCTGCTTTAATGAACACCTTTTTTTTCCACTCCCATCCCATCTCTTTCACTATCTGACAGTGTTGTAGGTTTGTAAAAGTGTGTGTGCGTGCGTGCGTGCGTGCGTGCGTGCGTGCGTGCGTGCGTGCGTGCGTATATGTATTACACACTGTATCCCCACTGCCAGACACTTATTCTCTACGCTCCCTATAGCCATGTGTGATGTACAATTTATTCCATACTGTCTCTAAACCATATTGCGTTTGTTCTGCTGGTGAAAAACAGACACAATTGCATCCAAAGCAGAAACCATCCAAGAGTGTATTTGCAGGCTTGCGTGCCTGTGTGCGTGCGTGCGTGCGTTTGAGTTTGAGTTCTGTCCGTATGAATGAGCCCCATTGAGACTATCAATCTCAAACTGGTGTGAGAGCTCCTCACAGTGGCCACATGGGGAATTGCATGTTTGAAGGACGCCGTTCAATAACGGCTTCAAGGCTCTGCAATCTTCCTGAAAGACTGATTTTAATGTCAGCAGCAGTGAAACAGGTTTTCAGGTTGATAGATTGCTTTCCTTGGGTTCTCTTACCTGTCTGTGAGTGATATCCACACAGTTTTTATGCACAGCACATACACCTGGACAAGTGAATGGCCAGCAGGTGACCTCATATATACATACTGTTGTGGAACCATTAGCCTATGCCAGTGCTCATGAACAACAAAATTGAAGGGTGCACCCCAAGCCCCTCCCCCTGGCTGTGTCTCAAACCGAAGGCAGCTGCCTTGCATCCTTAGAAGTGAGCTGCCTCTGAAGGCAACAAATTTGGGAAGCACTTTGAAGGCAGGATGACGTCACATTCGATCAGTGTTTACTGTGGTTCATTACGCTACGTTAGCTTGTTCTATTGGAAAGTAATGTGATTCCTATCCAGTTTGCTGGCTTGGTAATGCTAATCTCTCTCTCCCCCCCTCTCTCTCCCTCCCTCTCTCTCCCTCCCCCTCTCCCCAGGTGAGTCAGTTGTACCTGAGCTCCACTGGGCGGCTCTGCTCCTCTCTCCCTCCGCACGTCTTCTCCTCGGCTGAGAGGGCGTATCACATGATGCTCCAGGAGCGGCGCCCGCAGTGCTTCATTCTCAGGTACCGCCCCCTGATTCTGACCACGCCCTATGACACGCCCCCCTCAGCCATACCATTCCCACTGCTCACTGCCACGCCTCTTTACCCCACCCAGAGCCCACTGACACACCCTCTTACCTTTTCCACAACCACACCCCTTTCCCCTGCCCCCGGCCTATAGACACGCCCCTTTACCCTGTCCCCTGACACAGACTTCTCACGTCAGGGATTCTTCAGAGGCATAAGCCGCTAAGCTAACCTCACTGCACAGTAATGCCCTCTAAACCTGAGGTGCATTGTAAATTCCGCCGTCCTTAATGTGAGCGGTGAGGTGAATGGATCTCTACGCCGTGTACAGGTCTAACCCGCTCCCCGATTGTGATCACGGCCGGGCTTTGATTTGTGCGGCTCCTTGCGATGAATATATTGCTTCGTCAGGCTGTGCCGAGTCTGTCTGGAGGTTCATCCATCAAACTACCCCCCCCCCCACCCTCGGACCCAAAATCCCCCCGAGGCGCTGAAACGCACGCTCCGTTTGTCTGTGTGCTTTTTAAATGAGGGCTCAGACTCGGGACAGGAGGGTCTTTAAAGCCCTGATATGTGCTATGCGTCAGCCATGTGAGCGGTGAATTCCAGCCCCCCCCCCGGGAGTGGACGCGGACGGCGCTTCACGCTTTACTGGAGGGGTGTATGGAAGATGGGACCAAGCTTTACTCGCGCTTTGCTGGGTTTTCCTGTAACTGCATCCTGTGTGCGTTAACATAGCCTGCTGGGCCATGAGAGGAAGCAAGAGAGAGACGAGACGTGGGCTGCAGTTACAGTGAGAAGCAGTTCCCTCATTTCACCACTAGGTGGCACCTAGTGATAAGCTCACAGTGTCTAGGTGGTAAAAGCAAAAATGAAATCCTGGTTTCTAAACTGAATCTTGCCCTTTAATTTTTGGGGTGGGGGGGTCAGTGCGTCGGTATAGGGGGGGGTGGTGGGGCGGGGTTGATACTGCTGCAGGCCTTTAGCAGGAGGTGCGATACTAACTGGTCCCTCAGCCATTTTCTTCCTGCCAGCAGCAACCTGCAGTACCTGTCAATCAGAGAGACAAGCAGCATTACATTACATTAAAGTCATTTAGCAGACGCTTTTATCCAAAACGACATACAGTCAGTGCATACAGAAACATCATCGAAGTAACTACAGAACAGATAAGATAAAGCACATTCTTCCCATAACGTAGCAGCTATCCCTAGTAATGAATGTTGAATGTAGTTCACAGTAAGCTGTGGGTAAACCAGCTGTACTATAATTCTATTCTAAATACTATTATAAAATTCAACACACAGTTAAACAAGAAAACACAGGGAACAAGCATCATGAGAGGTCCTAGATTAGCATATCAGTCGAGGTGGAGTCTGAAGAGGTGTGTCTGCAGGCCACGGCGCAGCTCCGCAGTCGGGACGAGCAAGCGCCATTGACACAGAGGGGTGGGAGTGTGAGTCGCCCTGCTGTAGAAGAGCAAAGCGGTCGAGCAGGAACATAGTTCTGGATTAAGTCCTGCAGGTAGACAGGGCCTGTCCTATTGGCTGCAGTGTAGGCCAGGGTCAGAACATTGAACCTGATCCTGGCTGAAACTGGCAGCCAGTGGAGTGACCTCAACAGGGGGGTGACATGCAAAAATTCCGGGAGGTTGAACACAAGCATGCAGAAAGAGGGGTTTTCCTGCCCACATTGATCACATGAACCCCCCCCCCTCTCTCTCTCTTTCTCTCTTTCTCTCTTTCTCTCTCTCTCTCTCTCTCAGTGGAGAGAGTGGTTCGGGGAAGACGGAGGCCTGCAAGCACATAGTGAAGCACCTGGTGGCTCGGTCTGGCCAAAAGAACTCCCCGCTGGAGCCCTGTATGAAGCATGTGAGTGTGTGCAGCCGCACAGTAATACACCGTCGTCTTCTTCTTTTACAGTAAAAGTCACTTTTCCCTTCTCTGTCCTGCAGTGCCCTCTAGTGGCCTATTCTTACTGCAGTCTAAATGCACCTTGTAAAATCCTAACCCTGATTGGTCAAAGTGCATTCTTTTTATCTTTGTTTATTTTGGGGTTCCCAACTCGTCCTGGGGACCCAATGGGGATGCTGGTTTTCATTCCAACCGTTATCGCAACCTCTGAATTGTAACATGTTCTTAATTTCTCTGAATTAGATGTCAGTTGGGGGATGAATTACTCCACTTAAGGTCATGTTATGTCAGAAATGGCTCTATTTGCCATAAGGGATAAACCTCCCATATTCACATTCCAGGACTTTTAATCCGTCCGATAAACGAATGATTTAATTTTCTGTAATATGCGATATGGACAGTGTTTCCTTTAGAAGGAGGTTACATTATAAATTGCTAATATTGTATATGGTGTGTCAGTATATAACTTAAACACAATTGATCAAGAGATGGGCTGTAATAACAACCAGCATGCTGGGTATGCTACTCCCCAGGTCTGAGTTTAGAGATTTTCTGCTCTACAAACCCTTTCTCTCCTGGATAGAAGCTCTCCATACTGACCATGGAAGACTACTGACCATCTTCTTCCCCTCCCCTTAATACCTGTAGGTCAACTGCATCCTTGAAGCATTTGGCCACGCAAAGACGGAAATGAACGACAACTCGAGCCGTTTCATAAAGTTCCTGTCCCTGTGTTACTGTGAGAAGAAGAGATCATTAGTTGGAGGTAGGATCCATTATATTCTATTTGGAGATGTGCTGAAATACTCTATAAACATAGAATAGGGAGGATTCTGGACCTAAAATGACCGTGGAGATGTGTTCCTCTGACACAGATGCAGAGTTTAACAAGCTCTACTGACTGCAAATTTCACCAACCTTGGTTGTGCGGCTATTAAAGGATATTCTATTCTATTATATTTTTTACTTATTATTTGAAATTAAATAATGTCATTATGAATTCCACATTAATCTTCTCAATGAGGTGTGTTCACCATGAATTGAAAAAACTGAATTTTATTTTTTAACTTTGGCAACAAATTTATGAATTACCCGTAGGGAAACTAGTCATAATCTAAGACATAATATTTTGTCTCTAGATTGCAAGTCTTTTTGTCAACAGAAAGCAGTCTGGCCAAGCATGCTGCTTGCTCAATTGTAAAAAAAAACTACTATTGATTACACATCCAGGAAAAGTAATTTCAGTAACTCTGTACTGTTGTACAATTCTGACAAGTGATTTATGTCTGAAACCCAAAGGGGTGGTCATATCCATCCTGTTACCATGGCTCCTCGTAACCTGCCATGAAAGCTGGGGGCAAATAAATATTTTTATTTTCAGCAGTATGCGAATTGCCCTGGTTTCTCGTAAATTAAAAGCTTGGGTTTTATAAAATAACCTGCAGGGGGAGCTAGAGCTCCAGTTGAAAAAGGTTTTCATCTCTCAAGCACTTCTGTTGCTTCCTCGTCATTTATATAGAACTGATGGAATACCTGTGTGTGTGTGTGTGTGTGTGTGTTCTCAGCAAGGGTGTATACGTACGTGTTGGAGAAGTCTCGTCTCACCTCCATGCAAAATCAACACAACTTCAAAGTGTTCTACTTGATGGCGGACGGTATGTCGCCAGAAGAGAAAAGTGGATTGCACCTTAACAATACTCTGACACACAGGTAAATATCCCCCAACAATACTCTGACACACAGGTAAATATCCCCCCAACAATACTCTGACACACAGGTAAATATCCCCCAACAATACTCTGGCACACAGGTAAATATTCCCCAACAATACTCTGGCACACAGGTAAATATCTCCCAACAATACTCTGGCACACAGGTAAATATCCCCCAACAATACTCTGACACACAGGTAAATATCCCCCAACAATACGCTGACACACAGGTAAATATCCCCCAACAATACTCTGACACACAGGTAAATATCCCCCAACAATACTCTGACACACAGGTAAATATCCCCCAACAATACTCTGACACACAGGTAAATATCCCCCAACAATACGCTGACACACAGGTAAATATCCCCCAACAATACTCTGACACACAGGTAAATATCCCCCAACAATACTCTGACACACAGGTAAATATCCCCCAACAATACTCTGACACACAGGTAAATATCCCCCAACAATACTCTGACACACAGGTAAATATCCCCCCAACAATACGCTGACACACAGGTAAATATCCCCCCAACAATACGCTGACACACAGGTAAATATCCCCCCAACAAGGACACACACAAGTGCAGTATATACCACATACTGTCTCTTACAATGCAGGTAAATCTAGCATACACAGGTAAATATCATTTATATGTAGGGCAGTGTACCATATTTATAAATATGGTCTATTCAAAATAACAGGACTCAAATATTTACATCAGTTTGCAAACTGCATTGGTGCAAGTCTAATGTATCAACTAATTTTAAATAAATAAAAAATAAATGCACACAATTCAAGGTATCTATCTTATAAAGCTTCTATTTTTATTACATACCGGTTAGGCGAGTAACCAACCATGTTTCTGCACATTGCGTTTCTCAAAAAAAAAGTGCTCTAGAAACAATAAAAAAATATATATTTAAAAAAGTACTGCATACTTCAACATTCATTTATACAATAAATATAAATTACATACTGGTACATACAAATAGCATCTAGTTACATTTTTATTTATACATGGTAAATATTGTTCACTGTGTGAAACGGGGATGTCTGTTAGAGGGAGAGCAGATGTGTTGAGTGTCCGTTGGTCTGACCGCTGGCCCTGTCGTCTGTCTGTCCTTCTGCAGGTACCTAAGTGGGGGTGGTGTGGGAAAAGCCAGCAGCACCCAGAGCAGAGACAGGCTGACGGAGCTGAGACAAGCTCTCCGTGCACTGGGCTTCAACATTATGGTGCGTCACACACTACACACACTCCCGCACGCACAATTACGCACACACACACACATGCACACACACTCACGCACACACTCACACACACACACTCACGCACACACTCACACACACAATCTCACATACACACTTTCTCACACATACTCATGCAGACACACGCACTCACACACACACACACACACACACACACACACACACACACACACACACACACACTCTCACACACAAATGCACACACAGACACACACAATCACACGCACTCTCACACTGTCACTCACACGTACATGCATGCACGCACACAAACTCACTCACTCACGCATGCACTTACACACATACACACTCACACAGACACACACACACACACACACACACAAATGCACACACAGACACACACACAAACACACACCACCATCCCTACATATAATTGCACAGACACACGCTTACTCAAACACGCAGTAGTCAGAGTCCATTCTCTTCAATATGTAAAGATTACAGAGTGCAGCATAATTATTATTTACACAACATACGAGTTCCAAAATAACTGTTGTCTTTGTGATTTTTATTGTATTTATATGTGGGCAGAACGAGCACATATGGTTAAACTCTCACTTTTGTGAAGTCCTTATGAAGCTACTCAAAGATGAATCATCTGTTCTAAACTAGAGAGGGATGACTATTGAACATCCACATGCGTCTATTTTTAGTCCATGTCTGGGGAAACTTATTTAGCCTCTGGTGGGTGTGTGTGTGTGTATGCACGTGTTTGTGTGTGCATGTGTGTGTGCACATGTGTGTGTGCGCGCATGTGCGTGTGCGCGCATGTGCGTGTGTGTACATGTGTGTGCGTGTGTGTACATGTGTGTGCATGTGTGTGGGCTGTGTCTGGATCAGAGTCCTATCTAGTGTGTCCTGTCTCCTGTGTACTGTGTACTCAGCCACCTTTAAACCTGGGCTGTGTCTGAATCAGAGCCCTATCTACAGTGTACTGTGTCTGAATCAGAGCCCTATCTACTGCGTCCTGTCTCCTGTCTCCTGTGTACTCAGCCACCTTTAAACCTGGGCTGTGTTTGAATCAGAGCCCTATCTACAGTGTACTGTGTCTGAATCAGAGCCCTATCTACAGTGTACTGTGTCTGAATCAGAGCCCTATCTACTGCGTCCTGTCTCCTGTCTCCTGTGTACTCAGCCACCTTTAAACCTGGGCTGTGTCTGAATCAGAGCCCTATCTACAGTGTACTGTGTCTGAATCAGAGCCCTATCTACAGTGTACTGTGTCTGAATCAGAGCCCTATCTACTGTGTCCTGTGTACTTAATCCTGCACTTCACCTGGCTCTATATTTGGAGCACTGCATGGATGCGTTCAACATCCATGAGCACTGCCTTACCATTTAATCCTGAGTTTACCCACAATTTTGTGAGCTTTACAATCTGAACATTAAATAAAACCGGTGACAGGTGTTTATCGGGGCTTCCTGTAATCCCACGTTTGAGTGCAGCTCATTATATTTAATGTAATTCTGAAACCCTCGCTGTCTTTTTGAATCCCTGTTTCGCTGATTTTGTTTTTGAAACTGTGTACAGGAAGTGGAGAACCTGTTTGTGATTCTGTCAGCGATAATTCTT